>CAUYLG010019910.1:0-122711 GCA_963573385.1 Cacajao melanocephalus
AATATCTTTGTGGTGTTCTCTGTATTTCCTGGACTTGAATATTGGCCTGCCTTGCTAGGCTGGGGAAGTTTTCCTGGATAATATCCTGAAGAGTATTTTCCAGCTTGGATTCATTCTCTTCGTCACATTCAGGTACACCTATCAAACGCAGATTCAGTCTTTTCACATAGTCCCATATTTCTTGGAGACTTTGTTCATTCCTTTTTACCCTCTTCTCTCTAACCTTGCCTTCTCGTTTTATTTCATTGAGTTGATCTTTGACCTCTGATATCCTTTCTTCTGCTTGGTCGATTCGGCTGTTGAAACTTGTGCCTGCTTTGCGAAGTTCTTGTGTTGTGTTTTTCAGCTCCATCAATTCATGTATATTCCTCTCTAAGTTATCCATTCTTGTTAGCATTTCGTTAAATCTTCTTTCAAGGTTCTCAGTTTCTTTGCATTGGGTTAGTACATGTTCTTTTAGTTCACAGAAGTTTCTTATTATCCACCTTCTGAAGCCTGATTCTGTCAGTTCGTCGCACTCATTCTCAGTCAGGCCTTGTTCTCTTGCTGATGAGGAGCTGCGATCCCCTGTAGGAGGAGAGGCATTCTGATTTCGGGTCTTCTCAGCTTGTTTGCACTGGTTTCTTCCCATTTTTGTGGATTTATCCACCTGTCGTCTTTGTAATTGCCAACTTTCAGATTGGGTCTGAGTGGACATCTGGCTTATTGGTGATGAAGTTTTTCCTGTTTCTTAGTTTTCCTTTGGTGGACGCCCCTTCCCCACAGAGCTAGACCTTCCCAGTTTGGCTGTGTTTGCTGTGAAACTCTCAATCCTCAGCGTTTCCAATTGCTGCTCTCCTCGTGGGGATAGAACCAGCCGAGCCTGACTCAAAGGGCACCCCGTCCCGTATACTCCGCACGGAGAAGCACCGTGCTGGTGCCCCGGCAAAACAGGTGCGCCGGCCAAAAAAGTCATGCTGGCGACCCGTGTGGCTCCTCTGCTGGGAATCTCCCGGTCTGTGGGCAACAAAAATTCATCTGAAAGTGCGGCGTCCACTCACTCTCTGTGCTTTCACTGGGAGTTACAATCCTGAGCTGCTGCTAATCGGCCATCTTGGATCTCTCATTCTCTTTTATAATCTTAATTTTATATTTAACTTTTTCTTTGCAAAGTTAAATAATCCTACTTGATACAGTTTCTCATCATCACACAAGTAAGTCCTAACCCATCTTTAACCATACTTTTCCTTTCATTGGCCTTCTTAATTACATGTTTTAAGTAAAATGGACAAAACTGAGGTTGAACCTCACTTAGCTAAGAAGATTGGTCTAAATCATGGCCCAAAATAACTTGGTTTGCTAATTTCATAAAATTAATAGTGCTAGTTAGAAAAAGTTGAGTGATGTAAAAGAGGGAAAATTAAGGTAGTTTGCCCTTAGTTTCACTTAGGTTTGGAAATATGGCATTCAAAAGGTCAAATGGAATCCAAATGCATATTAATTTAACAATTAATGAGCAGAAGACAGAATGGGGAAAAAATCTTCCAAAAGACTGTCAATGCATTTTTGTACTTTCTACCATTCTCCTAACTTTAATTTGTAAGGACACTTTTCATCACGCTTTTAAATTAGCCTAGATTCTATAAATTTTTCTTTTTCATTAATTTTGCCTGCAAGGTATACAGCTGCCAAATATTTCATGTAACAATTTTATATTATCAATTCACATATAATAAAAGGAAAATAATGTTTTAAATTCACCACGCAGAGACACACATCCCTCATGATTTAGCAAAAAAGTTTTTGCAAATACTGTTAGCAGTAGATCAGGCTAAAATCACTAAAGTGTGACAAAATAATGCTTTAGTTATTAATAATTATATTAAAATGCAAACAGAACATATATGAAAAATATGGGCTTGTTACTAACCTCAAACATGAAGGTAGAAGCAGCATCAATATAAGTAGTATAAAGCTAGAATCAACATTATCATCCATTCAACCTATAAATATATATTGATTGTTTACTAAGTGTTCTGCTAGGTCATGGCAATGTATTGACGAAAAACACAGTTTCTGTAGTTTAAAAGCTTGCCTTCCAACAAAGATGCAGACATGAACAGATGATTTCCAAAACCACGTGCTACAACAGAGGCTCCAAAAATGTGTTCTGCAGACCCGTGTCATCAGCATCTCTTGGGAACTTAGACATGCAAATTCCATTTGCACCACAGACCCACTGAATATCTCCGTGAGATTTGGATAAAGTTTTAGAACCACTATACTACAAACTTAGGTTATTCATAGTGAATAAAATCTATGACTGGAGATATTGTTGTTTAGGGAACCTTTAATGGTGTTACAACAGAAGTGTCATGTATCTCAGGAAATGATGTTCCTTTTTTAGTTCCTTTTCAGGCAGGATGAAACTTCCTAGCAATGAAGTATTAAAAGATCTTTCAGCCAGGCACAGTGGCTCACCCCTGTAATCCCAGTACTTTGGGAGACCGAGGCAGGCAGATCACCTGAGGTCAGGAGTTCGAGACCAGACTGACTAACATGGAGAAACCCCGTCTCTACTAAAAATACACTATTAGCCAGGCGTGATGGTGCACGTTGCAATCCCAGCTACTCAGGATGCTGAGGCAGGAGAGTCGCTTGAACCTGGGAGGCAAAGATTGTGGTGAGCCGAGATCTTACCATAGCACTCCAGCCTGGGCAACAAGAGCAAAACTCCATTTCAAAAAAAAAAAAAAAACTTTCATCTTCCCAGGACACAGAAGATGTAACCATGTATGTAACTAAGAACTCTCAGTGATCAGCAAATAGAGATGTGACAATGGAAGCAGGCAGCACCTACAGGTAATCACTTTGCAAAAGCTATCACATAGCAAGGTGAAGCACACAGAAGGTGACCCTGTAATCCTGACTAAACATTCCACCTTATCAAGGAGAAACCGGAGACCATCACCACTATTCAGCTTATTCTTGTGTAGTAAAAAAATTTTGGCTTGCTCAACGAGTGGTCTGATATTTGCTCTTGGCTTCTGGAAGGTAACCTATATCATACTTGATAGAAATGTCCTTCCTTTAAGAGAGGAATTAGCCCCAGTGTATCTTAGGATGAAGCCAGCCATACCCAATAGTCTTAGGGTAGGAACTGGCCACACAGAAAGACTAGCAATGGAGTCTCTAAGTCACACAATGTCAGTCAACCTGGAGGCTGAGATCAACTATATGTGGTGATCAATCATGCCTATGTAAGGAAGTCCAATACAAACTCTAAATACTAAAATTCATGTGAGCTTCCTGGTTATCAATACTCCATTGATACTGTCACACACCAATGCCAGAAAACTCCATGGGGAGAGAACTATGACACTTCATATTTGGAATCTACTTTGACTTTGCCCTACGTTTCTCTTCATTTTGCTGATTTTAATCTATATCTGTATTCTGTAATAGACCATAAGCAAGAGTATATTCACTTCCAGTGAGTTTTGTGTGTTACGCTAGCAAATTGTCAGCACTCTGGGTAGTTTGGGGAACCTCTGCAAACTTGCAATTGGTATCAGAATTGAGGGCAATATTGGAGACAGTGACTTCTAACCACACAGTTGGCCCTAGCTTCTTGTAGTTGGTTTCTGTGAAGTGGGATTTACTGGAACAACCCTGACTCATTGAATCATGTGGTTTGGGAAGAAGGATGAGAGGGTGCATAGGATGAATTTTTGATTTCACAATGGCCCAGAGTCATATGGTATAAAACTGCAGCTGTGCAATGAACTGGAGGTATTATAAAAGTCACAAATAGAATTTAGAACTCCCAGGAAGTTGGTTCACTAGATGCATAAGAAAATGCAAGTTAACAAGAAACAAGTGAAATATACAATGGCTTGGTCATTGTTGTCTGTAATAGCTAAAATGAAAGTAAGGAAAAATGGGGCAGATCTTAATGCTGGAAGAAGCGTGGATTCCAGCTAGTTCAAGCTATACCTACTGGCCTCAGGGACCCAACATTTAGGTAAAATGAAAGTGAAAGTAAAAGAAAATTTGGGGGTGGACCCTGATGCTGGGACCTACTCGGAACCTAGCCATTCCCAGCAACAGCCACCAGACTTAGAGCTGCTTCCAAGGCTAGGGTGTGGGGACAGGGGAGGAGGGGGAGGGGGGTGGCGGGGAATGTGCTGAAACAGCAGATAGTGACGGTTAGGCTGATTCACAAGAATAGAGAATGACAAAGTGGAGAGTCAAGGAACTCATCCCAGCAATGTGGAAATCTCTAAATGTTACAGTAGGTATCTAGTCAGGCATGAGCAGGACAGAAGAGCCCCCCACCAACCCACTCATCAGAAATGTCAGGCAACCATTAGGTGATGGTTCAGTAGTTGTCACACTGCCTCTCTAAAAATAGTAACTAGTAGTTGCAGCCCAGGGAGTAGCAATTTCCTCATGGCCCACAGTTGTCACACTAAAATGATAATTGGTCACAGGGACCAGGAAGAGACAATTTCCCTAGAGATAAAAACACTTAAAATTGGTAGTCAGAAGTTTCCAATAAAATATCAGGAATTGGGCGATTGAGCTCAAGCATGTGCATTAAGAGATAAAGCGGTGGAGTCTGACCTTCCAGGGGCAGTCCACCAGAAAAGTGAAGAAAGCCTCAGGTGAGCATGCCTACAGCCTCCTAAACACACTGCACATGCTCACCTCCCTGGCACAAGGAGGGTGCCATGGATACACACAGCTCACCCTAAGGAAAGAATGAAGGAAAAGGGGTGCAAATGCCAGAAGTCGACCAGCATAGAAAGTCCTAGGATCAAGGTTAAACAGGGCACTTGACCTCCGAAATGCCCACTTGGATCTCTTCCAAGTATACTTTCTTTTCTTTCCTGCTCTAAAACTTTTTAATAAACTTCCACTCCTGCTTTGAAACTTGCCTCAGTCTCTTTTTCTGCCTTATGCCCCTCAGCCAAATTCTTTCTTCTGAGGAGGCAAGAATTGAGTTTGCCGCAGACTCATACAGATTCACCACTGGTAACTCAGGTACTCCCCTCCCCTAACGTATTTGGTGCCATGATTCAGATTGTTCCCTGGTGGTAAGAGGTCTCTACACCTCGCCTTCTTTGGCTGGAGGTGTCCAACTCCCACACACAGTTTTATTCTCCCTATTCTGTTTCTCCTGCTTATTAACCAACCTCCAGAACAATTCTTTTTGGCCATAAGTGACTCTGCCAGCCTCGCCCTGCCAAGACCCCACCACTGATTTCTCACCTCACATGGATGGATGGCTCACAGGAGTGGGAAGGACATTAGGGTCAACACTGAGTAGATCTGAGGCATTGATAGCCCTCCTGGACAGGAAGCTCGCAAGAGTGGTGAGGCTAAGGCCTAAAACCGTGCAATGTCTGGGGCTTCCTGTCCTTTTTACAACTAAAATCGGCTCTTTTCCAAAAACCTGCACCACCACCTCTCCTGTTTCCTCTGTGTGTGTTCTGAAATGGTCTTGTGCACCTGTCAGACCGTGCGCCTCAGAGGCAAGTCTGCTTCATCTAAGTATATCCCCTGTAGGATATAAGAATTCAATAGTAGATGGAATTTAGGTGAAAGTTTGGATGGAAATTGGAATATTTAAACAGGCTTTATGTGAAGTGTTTATATCTCCTTTACCTGAATGTATTATGGTAATGGATAATGTATTTTAATGATGAATGTTTCCAATACAGAACACATGTAAACCCACCTTTCTGCCAATATTGATTGGACATGCTAAATAAGAATCAATAAGGTTACCTAAACCCACACAGTTGTTAATTAATAACAGTTTAGAGTATCTGTACTACCAAAAAAACAGCGATTGTGGACAAATGGTCTGTTACAATAGCTATGTGTGGACATGGCCTGGAACTTGGCGAAAGCCTGTAAGTACTATCCAGAGACAACCACTGGGATTTGAAACCACAAAATACCCATTTGACAGACAATTACTAGCATGATATTGGATATTAACTGAAACTGCCCCTATGACTGAAGGACATAAAATAATCCTGAAATCTGAACCACCATAATGTCTTAAGTAATCTCAAGGAAACGCTCTAAAGGGAAGGGCAGTGTCCAGAAAAATGCCATAGTAAATTGGCAAAGAACTGTTTGTTTTATAAGAGGCAGCTCTAAGGTGAATGTACAGCATTCTGTCTGGAAGTCTACCAATCTGATCAAAGAAGGTGTGATGGGTAATCTATATGTTGCTGTAAGGGTATTTTCCAGATGTGATTAACACCCATGATCAATTGCCTTTAAGTGGTTCACCCACCACAATATGAGTGGGCCTTGTCCAATCAGTTGAAGGTCTTCATGACAAAAACCTGAGGTTTTCTGGATAAGAAGAAATTGTCTTAAGACTACAGCATCAACTCTTGCCTGAGTTTCCCTTCTGCTGGCCTTTCCTGTGGATTTCATGCTAGCCAGTCTTTATAATAACACTATACAACTTGAAAGTTCCTTCTTACCTGATGCAATGGACTCAGGACCAGGGCTGGAACTGTGGGTACAGGAAGCAGAGTTGATCCTTAAGTAAGGAAATTGGAATGGTACTTGTTAACACTTTCGTCAGAATTCCTAGGGCCTGATGGGGTGAACTATGTATTCATCTCATCTGGCAAAACTGTGGTTGACAATAAATGTGCTTATATTGCCTAGTGGGTGAGGTAACTGACTGGTTCTGGACCTATGTAACACTACTCTAAATGACTAGAAACAAACTGAGTGGGAGGAATTTGCTAGACTAGTATTGCTGCTGGCAATCTGGACCAGCACCTTGGCAGAACCTAATATCCCTTCTAAAAGTAGAAAGCTTTAGCTATATATTTAGAGAAGTAAGAATAGTAGCTGAGGGCAAGAAAATTAATAAATGGGTCATATAATGACAAAAATCCAATTTTACATTAACATCATGAAAAAGGCCCAGAGCAAGAGATGATATTGCAAGAAATGAAGTTTTTTATTTAAGCTGCTCAGCCCATTTTTGTTTTGGTAACCCAAATGGACTAAGGCAGAAATTGGTTCCAAGAAGGTGGGGGCAGGGAGGCGGGGGTGCTGTGACAAATACCTAAAAATATAAAAGCAGATTTGGAATTAGGTAATGCATAGAGGCTAAACGAGTTTTGAGGTACATGCCAGAAAAAGCCTAATGGCCATGAATGAAGTTTTGTAAGCCATTTGATGAGATCTCAGATGGAAATGAAGAACATGTTACTGCAAACTGGAGCAAAGGTGATCCCTGTTCTGAAATAATAAACAACTTGGCTGAATTGTGTTCATGTTCTACTGTTTTATAGACTGTTTCAGAGAATTATGTTTGCATTCTAGTGTTTGTCTAGTGTAGGCAGAGCTTTCAAGCAACAAAATTGGATATCTAGCTGAAGAGATTCTAAGCAAACTGTTCAAGGTATGCCTTGGCTTCTTCAGACTGCTTATAGTAAAATTTGAGAAGTGAAAATGACTTAAGGATATAACTGTTAAGCAAAGAGGAAGCAGAAAGTATAATTTTGGAAAATTCTCAGCCTATCCATATTGCAAAAAAATGAGAAAGAATGTTTGGAAAAGAACATTAAGGTTGTGCTCAACTGACTGTTTGATAATATGATAAGTATAGACGCAAACTATGGACTGAATCAACCATCTCAACAAAAGCCAGAAACAGTGATATAAGACTATACAAGAAGAAACACTGCCAACCTGGGACTAAAGAAAATAGAGAAGTGGGACACATTTAAGATGACTGTCAGACTTCTCAGACCCTACAGGACCAGGTCATTGAACTATACAGCTGCTGCTATGGTTTGAATATGTCCCTTACAAAATTCATCTACTGAAACTTAGTGGCCAATGTGACAGTATTAACAGATGGTGCCTTTAAGAGGTGATTAGATCATAAGGGCTCTTCTTTCATCGATTGAATTAAAGCCCTTATAATAGAGGCTTAACAGTGTGTTCAGCCTTCTTTTCCCCTTTTGTATTTTCCACCATGTGAGGACACAGCGTTCCTCCCCTCCAGAGGATGCAGCATCAAGGTGCCATCTTGTAAGGAGATACTGGGACCCTTAACAGACACCAAACCTGCCAGTGCTTTGATCTTGGACTTCCCATCCACCAGAACTGGGAGAAATAAATTTTTAGCCTTTATAAATGACCCAGTTCCTGGTAATTTGGAATAGCAGCACACACTAAGACTGCCACAGACATGCACTATTCTTTAAGCCAAGAGAAGACCTCCAAGATGATTCAGAAATTATCAGGGCTGCCAGTCCCATCACAGGCTCAGAGTGCACAGGCCCAGGAATTAAGACTACCTCCACTTCAGTTTCAAAGAAGGAACCAATGCTCAGTGGAGCCTGGTGGAGTGACTATCCCACTCATCCCAACATAGAGCTGTGGCATGAGCAGGGTCACTGCAGAGAGCCATAATGTGGCTAGTGCCCCTACTGAACTGTGGGGGTGATGCTGCTACCCCTGAATGTCTAGAAGGCAGGTCCTCTGCCACTGTGGTCCTGCAGCACAAAGCGTGAAGCCACAAAAGATTATCCTTGAACATCAAGATTTTAAGCGGTTTATCTTGCTAGATTTTGGACTTGCTTGGGACCTATCATCTCTTCCTTCTTTCCCATTTCTCCCTTTTGGAATGGGAATGTTTAGCCTATGCCTGTCCCATCATTGTATTTTGGAAGCAAATATCTCATGTGGTTTTACAGGTTCACACCTGGAGTAGAATTTTACCCGGGATGAATCATACCTTGAGTATAATACATATCTGATTTAGATAATTTTCAGATGAAACTTTGGACTTGAGACTTTAGAATTGAGGCTGTAATGAGTTGACTTTGAGGATAGCTGGGATGGAATGGATGTATATTTCATATGAGAAACACATGAATTTGGGGAAGTAATGAGTACAATGCAATGGAATGAATATTTGTGTCCCCCCAAAATTCATTTAATGTAAACCTAACCCCAATGAAGTGATATTAGGAGTTGGGGCCTTTTGGAGGTGATGAGATCATGAGAATGGGGCCCTCATAAATGGGGTTAGTGCTCTTATAAAAGGGACTCACACAGCTCTCTCCCCTTTTCCATCAAGTATGACACAGTGAATAGACAGCTGTCTATGAACCAAGGAAGTGGGTTCACCAGACACTGAATCTATCACTGTCTTGATCTTGAATTTCCTAGCCTTCAGAACTGTCAGTAATAAACGTTCTTTGTTTAAGCTGCCCAGTCTATGGTATTTCATTAAAGCAGTTCAAACAAACACAGTAACCATCAGCTAATTTCTACACCTAAATAGTTCTATACATGTTTATCATAAGATACAAATAACAGTAAAGCCCAGGAAAAAACTATGAAAAATAATGCAATTTTTTGTAGGCTTTGTAGGCTAGGTTGGTTTTTTCTTTAAATCTATCCCTACCTCAACACTGGATCCTCCAATGTTGATTATATTTATATTGGTACTATTGGTTTATCTGTAATAGATGCTGTATTAAACATAAATTTGCAAACAAACATGATTATTTTGTTATAAGAGACCTTGGCCAAAGGCCACAGGATTACTTAAGTAGTAAATAATTTAGATTTGCCCAAAGAGAAGGCCAGCCTTTGCTTCTGGTTTCTGCAAAGTAAACTATATCAATCCTAGCAGGAGTATCGTTGTTTGAGTGGGGACTGGCCTTACTAGATCTTAGAGTAGGACCAGCCACACCCAATGGTGCTAGGGTGAGAGCTAGCTATGACAGAAAGACTAGCAATATAACTTAGGGTGGGGGTGTTGGATCATATAGTACCAGTCAATGCGGAGGTTGAAATCAACCATATGGGAAATCAATTAACCAACCATGCCTACATAATGAAGTTGCAGTGAATGCCAAACTTTGAGTGAGCTTCTTTGGTTGGTAATACTCCATGTATATTATCAAACATTAAGGCTTGGATAGTAACACATCCTGATTTCACAGAGAAAAGGCAATGGAAGCTTCATGTTTGGAACCCTGCTGGATACTGCCCTTTGTACCTCTTCTTTTGGTTAATTTTAATCTGTTTTCTTTTCGTGTAATAAACTCTGTGAGTATAACAGTTTTCAGTGGTTGAGCATGGTGGCTCACACCTCTAACCCCAATGCTTTGGGAGGCTGAAGATTGCTTGAGCCCAGGAGTTTAATGCTGCAGTGAACTATGATGGCACCATTGAACTCCAGCCTGGGTGAAAGAACAAGACCCCATCATTTATTTTAAAAAAAAGTTTTCAGTGAGTTCTATGAAATATCAAACCTGAAGGTGGTTTTGGGAATACCTTCAGCTTGCAATTGGTGTCAGAAATGAAGGTAATGTTGGGGACTGTGCCTTCTAAGTATATACTTGGCTTTAACTTTTCAGAATCTTTATGGTTTTTTCTTGTTATTTATGAATGTAAGAATGTTTATATTCTTTGAATGTATGAATGTTTATATGTTTTAAATGTATGAAATTCTCATACCACATTGTGGATATAATGAAAAAGTATTTTCATTATATTTATAAAACCCCAAGTGAAAGATCCCATGCAGACATTATAGAGAGGTATCTGGACTACATAGACCTTACTTAAAAAGAGGCATTAAGATGTTGCTGCCCTAGAGTGGATGAGGCAGTCTCACTTAAAGTTAAATTTTGTCTGAGCATATTCCACACCCGTATAGTGAATAAGAAAAAAACTGAGCACTCACAAGATATGCAACTATGCCTGAGGTTACTTCACTGGATGTTTTCCAGGGTTATCATGACATTTATCTGTGTGTGTGTGTGTGTGTGTGTGTGTTCAAATGGCACCTCTACACCAGAGAATATGCTGGATGTGGAGTCCTAAGATCTATTTTTAATGAGTAGCTACAACATATAACTGCAGTGATGGCAATTCTTGGCAAGACTTGGGCAAATATCCTAAGTTTTCTTTGACTTTGTTAATTGGAAAATGACAACATCTAGGAAGTGCAAGGCAGTAATGAAAATAAAAGTCTAAGGGAATCAATGGAAGGAGGGAGCAGACAAGGGGAAAATGAGACCAAAGGAGTATACAGTAGACATAATGGGCTTTTGTGCTAAGCAGAAGATTTGGGGTTTCATTCTGCAGTTTTGACAAGCGATTGAAGAATTTTGAATATGACAGTATTTTTAACCCAATATATTTAGCTTTTAAGATGCATTCTACAAGTCAGTGACTCATCTACGAGACCACATTTCTTTTCAATCAAAAAATATGGGTTAAATCAATAAATGAATGTTGTTCCCCAAAACTCAAGGCTTGTTTCATTACCAGAGGATGAAGTGCTAATTATTTGACTGCAAAGGTATTTGATTTCCTTAATGATAATCATTTCATCATTCCTTCTCTAAGGTGAAAAAGAAAAAAAATTTTCATTCTAATGGACTTCGGATAATAAATCAGAGTCCCAATTTCAATAATTTAAAGAAAAACTTTAAAAATCAATGCTAAGTGAAACAAGATATAAAAGAAAAAATAATATATATATAAAGCATATCTGAGTCACATTTTTTTGGGGTATCAGTGCGTAAAATGAGGGAAATGTATTGGATTGTCTTTAAGTCTCCTTTGGCTCTTCAATTGTTTCTGTAAATTCTACCTTAGCAAAAAAAGTAAGAATGTGTGCTTGGAATTCATTAATAATTTAATAAAAAGTAAACAATCAGTAGAAGCTAAAATTCACTGGGTTATTATATGTTAATTTATCCATAATTTCTCTGGATAGTTGTTTTTTTGCTTTTTTATATTTACATTTTTATAAGTCAGTTTTCAAACCTTCCTGCAGAGGTGCTGCAGTGGCGGAGCAGAATGAGTGGATCCTTGAAACCCAGGGAAGACATATGTATATCTGGTGATTAATAATTTATCTTAATAAATATAAAAATAAGGAAGAATAAGATAAATAGCTCTATTTTAAAGTATAATGACTATAGTTAATATTGATATGTTGTATTCTTGAAAATTGCTAACAAATAAGAATTTAACTTCTAGAAGGAAGTGTTCTCATCATAAAAAAATAAGCACGTAAGGTAATGTGTATGCTAATTAGCTCCATTTCACAAAGTATACATATTTCAAAACAACATATTTTATATGCTAAATATACACAATTTATATTTGTTAATTAAAAATAAATAATATTTATCTTAACAATTCATTAGAATTTAACATTCTACATCATACAATAATTAGTACTAATATTTCAACTATGAGACATAAAATCAAAATTTCTGGAAAATGTGTTCTGTTACTCCTACACTTTGATACCCTCCCACCCCCATGCCCAAACACATAGTGCACGCACACACACAGACACACACACAGGCACACACAGAGTGACTTCTAACTCTCAAGTTACTTGTTCAATCTAGTTCGACTTGCTCCTTGACAGTGCGCTCTGCCTAAATGCCTCTGCCAAAGTGTCTTTGCCCTCCTATTACTCTAACTATGGTAAGGCTTTTCTCATCTATCCATTAACTTTCTATTGTAATTACATCATCACACTTTTCTTTGCCTGCAAGGCTATGGTCACTGATCCCCATCTGTATGAAAAGAGCTCCCACTTTTCCCTTAATGCACAGCCCAGACCCTTTATTCCTTTTTTTCTCCACCATATACCCTTACTCTCTCTCACCCTGTTTTCTCACTCTTATTGCCTATTCTTTTATCACAGTTCCATTTTGCAGGACAGCGTCTCATAAAATTCATTGGGGTTAAATCCTTTGATGATACTTCCTTCTAGTGCTTTCTCTGCCCAAATTGCGTGACGTTTTTGTTTTAGGTTTGTTTCACATTTTCACCGGATTCAAAGTCTAATAAATTTTTCATGTTGTTTTCCTGGTATTCTGTTTTTCAGCCCATTTGAATTATCTGATTAGTGAACAAGTTTTATTTAATTAAACCTTTCTAAATCCATCTGGCATGTGCCTTTGGTGGAATAAAAGTAAACATTGCTAGATATTAGAACATGAATAACCATTTGCTTGTGATGGAAATAACGATAAAGTGGGAGACCCATTGGACATTTAAATGTTATGTTTTCTTGGGTTTTCTAAATTACATTTTTCATTTCTCCAACATAAAAACAAGAGTTAGCTGATATTATCTCTCTTTGCATTGACTTGACTTCTTTAGGGTGTTTGGTTGGTTGCTAATTATTTATTAATATTTTTATGTGATTGGTGGCACATGCCTGCAGTCCCATCTACTTGGGAGGCTGAGACAGAAGAATTGCTTGAATCCAGCAGGCAGAGGTTGCATTGAGCTGAGATCTCACCATTACACTCCAGCCTGGGCAACAGAGCAAGTCTCCATCTCAAATAAATAAGTAAACTAACAAACAAACAAATGCACAGAATTTACTCTCATGGTAGGGATCATTCTTATGTGTTTTTCTTTTTTCTTTTTATCGTTTCTTGGTTTTTGTGTGTGTGTGTGTAGCTTAGTACAAATAAGTTCCTTGAGCCTTAGTTTCTCATTCGCCAAATGGCAGATAATATCTATTTCACAGATATTTTGGGAGAACTAAATCAAAGGCAGTCTGCGAAGCACCAAGCTTACTGGTATTCAGTAATTGTTCATTTATTTCTGCCTTGTTTTTCAATAATTTTTTTTCAATGTATCACACTTAGATTCTGTCAATCCACCTTTATCGCTATCTTCAAATGACTTTCACAGATAGGGTCATGATTATGTTTATTAATACTTATCTTTTTAAGTGACTGAAAAGGAGAAAAACACAAGATTTAAAATTAATTTTGAATATAACAGGGTTTTTTTAAAGACACATAGCTATCAAAGTCCCAGATGTGCACCATATGAGTTGATGAAAATGTACACAGGAAGTTGTGATAAAAGCTTTTCTTTTTTGTCCATCATATCTTAAATTCAGGGTTACTCTTATACAGCTGGTATATATTAAATATAACATTTCAAGTTATAACAAAAATGGCTGGCTTAAGGAGGATGGAAAATTTGAACAGAACATTGGGAATATTTCCTCCTAGGACATGGTAAAGTTGGGAGAGAATCTGTTTCTAGAACATCTCTTCAATATGGACAAGATACCAAAATCCAAGAAAAATATCTGGGGGATCACATTTTGCTCTATGTGCTAACTTTTATTCATCTACAGTATCTTTTAGAACACACACACAAGTGGGACCACATCTCAAAACACACACACACACAAATAAAAAATATATTTAAAAATATATTACATATACCTCTGTGAGTACCACTGGAAGAATGTTTGAAATGGCAGAATTTCAGAAGAAACTTCAAATAAGAAAGAAATATGAATTAACAAAGAGAGATGAAGGAAAAGTATGGTGGCAAATGTTATTAATTCCAAATCTATCATCGTTTCCCTCTAATCTCTCTGCTAAGAGAACCCTAATTTGTCTGTCATGACAATGGACTCAGCTCCAAGAAATAAAACATGATTGTTTCAAGGAAGGCAATCTTAGAATTTTGCCCCCATTCCCAGCTGCTCTTGAGGCATAATTTAGGGCAGTGAGACATGAAGGAAAGTCTGCTGGGGAGTACTGGCAGAGATTTTCTTTCTTATAAATTGGCACAGAAGTGAACATGCTAGAATTGCCCCATCACCCTGTTACTTGCAGTGAACAGGAACATAATGCTTGGAGCTTTTGGAACCATCTTGCAAGCATAAGGTCACAAATGTAAGAATCAATACACTAAGGACAGTGGAATTAAAAAATAAACATTATCCAGCACATTAACAACACGTTTAAGCCACTGGGCCAACCCTGAATCTGTATCATCGAATTTCTTTCTAAGGCACAATAATTATGTTTTACGGCTTAAATCACTGTTAGTCAAATGTTTTATTGCTTAGGCAAAATAGTTCTTAAAGAACACAAAAGTTTCTGTTTTTGTTTTGGGGTTTGTTATTATAGTAGTTGCTGCTGCTTTTTGTTTTGCATTTAACAAATAATATGAGAACAATTGCTTGAAAAATGAAAAATTTAGACAGGCCTAACATTCTCAAATTGTAAGTAGTCCAAATAGTCATCAATAAGTGAATAGGTAAAGACATTACAGTATATCTGTACAATGGAATACTACTCAGGGATAAAAAGGAGTGAACTATTGATATAAACAACACAAATAAGACTTAAAATTGTTACATTAGTGAATGATGCCTGACAGAAAAGATGATAGAAGCCAATTTGTATAAAGCTCTAAAAAAGGTAAAACTAACCTGCGGCAGAAGAAATCAGAACAATGGTTTCCTTTGTGTGGTTGATTGATGGAATGGAAAACAAAGTGCTCTTTCTAAGGTGAATAAAAGTTAAATCTCATGATGGAAGTAGGGGTTTCATCAATGTATCCATTTGTCAGAACTCATTGAACTTTGTACTTAATATTCTGCAACTCATTTTATGTAAATTATATGTTAATAAAAGTGGTGAAGGAAAAAGCATGCAATAAAAAAACAAGAAGACCTATTTTTTGCTTAATCTGGTAAAGATCAAAGCTGGTTAAAAAAAGTGTTGTGTAGGATACAATGTGAAGGAAAGAGCACAATCTGCTGTATGTCAACAGGACTAAGAATTTATTTTACACATATCCTTTACATAGGATTTCTACTTTAGGGAATTTGTACTAAGAAAATAATCAGACAAGTGTGTCTGTATATATATATTTATATATACACAAATATATATGTATATCCTGATTACAATATATATATATATATACACATATATATACATATATAGATTTTCTATCAGTAAACTATAAGTGATTCTTTGTATAAAGAGTGCTCCTTTGGCTCAAAATTATAGCAGTGAGAAATAAAAAGGAAAACCAGAAACTCTGGCCTCAATAACAAGATAAAAATCTCCCTGGAACAGAAATTCAAAGCAGTTTGTAAGGCTGAAACATACTTGGTGTTATAAGCAGTGGTAACCAGGAGTTTAGCTCCTGCAGATCGAAGGGGACAGAGTATGTTCCAAAAGGAAAGAGGACCAAAGTCAAACTCATTGAAGGAGATAGAAAAAATATTACTGGTTTCACATGCTGTCTGAGACTAGCTCATAGCAGAGGAAGGGGGGCAGTAGTAACAGGACATCAGGTACAGTCAATACAAAGTTGTTAAATACATCGGGGTGAGAAGAAAGAGAGAGTTAAAGGTGACTGAGGTAAAAACAACAAACCAACAACATAGAAAATCTCTCTTCCTCAAAGTGATCCTGCAACTCAAAATTCCAAATCACTGATAGAAATCTGATGTGAAAATACTCTCAAAACTAAAGGTATGTAAGATCTACAATGAACTTTGCTACAATTACCCCACTAACTTTCATGTAATAATGTGAAAACTTTTCAGAATATTTAGTATATGTGTTGCCGAAGCGAGCACACTTTTAAGAATATTTAAAGTGATGATAGAATTATTGAACATGACAAAATATTATCAAATACGCAATTATATAATCTGTGTAACGCAGATTTTCTTGTTAATCCACACCACACACATAGTTCTTTATGATGGGGATAAAAGGACTTAACCTTATCATCTTAATGCCCAGGTGGGTGTTGGCAGTGGCCTATTAGTAGCCTTCAAGCTAGGATGCTTGCTTTATTCCCAGTGGTTGTCTAGACCATGAATTAACAAATCTAATTCAGCTCTTGTTTTTGTATAGTCAGCAGGTATTTTTACATTTTTAAATGTTACTAAACCAAATCTAAAGAATATAATATTTTGTGACATATAAAAAGGATATGAATTCAAATTCTGGTGCTCATAAATAAAGTTGTATTAGAACATAGCACTCTCAATAGTTTAAATATTTTTCTACGGCTCTTTCTATGAAGAGTTGGACAGTTGTAACCGAGACCAGATGACTTGCAAAGCTAAAATATTTAGAATCCGGGTATTCACAGAAAAAGCTTGCTGATTCCTGGCCTACACCATCACTAAGGAATAGATTTAAATCAAGAGCTCTTATTAGCTTAAGGTCTTGAATCTACTGCTAAACACTTTACCTTCCAGTGTTGGAAGAGAAGACAGTATGCACCCCTGCAGTGGAAGCAAATGTCATTGAAATGTGGAAGCCTAGAGTTATTATTTGGGAAACCTTATATGTGGTTCCTAGATATGATTATTCTAGCTTCTGCTGATTATTCTATAGTTGCCCTACGATTTCACTGGTTTTGTTATTTCCCCCAAACAGCTGCATGTAAAGTTTATACATAGGTAAATTATGCAGCCCTAATATGTTAATTTTAGATGTGATTAGTGCACCTATGGCTCTGATTCCTCCACCTGTCTGGCTATAGTTTTACATACATGCAAATTATATTATCATCATGTGTTGATACTGATTACAATATGGTGCCCTTCATAGGACACAGGGTTAGAACTGATAAAAAGGTGAGGCCAGAATTGGACATCAGCGTCATAAACACACTACTGGAAGTCAACAACAACAAAGCAAAATTAGAACATGAATGCACCCAGATAAAATTAATATCTTGGAAGAATCAGAGAGAGACTCTAAAATAGGTATGTTTGGGACTGCTCATAGACACAAATCAAGGCAAAATATACATTAAAAGAACAAGTATAAAATAGAATCAGGCATAAATTTTCAAAAATAAGAAGTAAGTATAAAAAGAACTATTACAAAAGCTTATAATAAAAAAAGCAATCATTAAAATATAGAGATCTTATTTTTGAGATAAACTCTGGACCAGAAACAGAGCATAATAATAACACAAATTAATGAATTGAAGATACTGCTGAGAAACTAATGCAAAATACAGCCTAGAGATATAAAAAGAGGGAAAATATGAAGGAACAATTAAGAAAGACAGGGGATAGACCGAGGATCTCCATTACACAGCTCATAAGCATTTCGGAAGTAGAGCAATGAAGGACACAACGAGGAAGTGTTATTTGAAGGTATAATAGCTGAACTTCCTAGAAATAAGTTCACCTAGCTAAAATAAAGATAAAATTTTAAAGGCTACAAAAATAAAAAAGATATTAACTCCTAAAAAACAACAGAGTGACAGCAACATTATTTTCTCAATAAAAATAGATACTAGAATAGTGCATTGTTATAAAAATAATAAAAGAATGTTTCAATAACATATACGCATCTAAAATATCACCTCAAAAGTATGCATAACAAATAGCAGACCTGAATGCGGGGGGGGTAAACAATCAATAAAAATTATAATGGAAGCTTTTTTATAGCCTTCTCAAATCAGCTAAATTAAGCAATCAAAAAATAAGCAAAGATACAGAAGATCTGAAGAATACAGTTAACAAGCTAAAACTAGAAGACATGTATGACTCCATAACCAAATTTCTTTTCAATCACACATGAAATTTTGGGAAAATTATCCTTTTGCTAGTTTATAGGAGAAGCATAAATAAATATCACATAAATTATGTTCTATAGTAATACAATTATCAGTAACAAAAGTTCTAGAAATTCTACCTTTCTGAAAATAAAATAACACATAATAAACAGATTTTTTAAAAAAGAAAATTAAAATGTTCTTAGCATCAAACTAAACTAAAAATGTTACCTTTCCAAATATTTGTAGGAACCACTAACCCATCCTCAGAAGAAAACCATAACAATAATAAGAATGAAGAGAAACACTTTGTAGTCATGAAAGGAATAACATATCAAGAAGCTAAAACATATCATGAATGGTTTTCACTTAATTGTATACTTTTAAAGAATATAAAGCAGTAACAGAGTTACAAATGAAGTGGACAAATTTATAATAATTGCAGGAAATTAGCACCCCTCTATCAGAAACTGATATATAATAATTGATTGATTAAACCATGGTTCAATCATATATCATATTCTGCTTTCTTAAAAATTTTTACATAGCTCTAGGTTAATTTATATACAACAATATATACAACACAGTTAAGTGAAAAAGTATATTTATGTGTCAGTGTAAGAGAGTGTGTATGTGTGTATATGTGTATGATGAATAAACAAAAATCATTGGGGAAGAATATATGCTATTTCTTGGCTGGGCAAAGTGGCTCACATCTGTAATTCAAGCAATTTGGGAGGCCAAGTCAGGATGATCGGATCGCTTGAACCCAGGAGTTCAAGACTAATCTGAACAATTGTTACAAAAAATAAAAAATTAGCCAGGCATGGTGGTATATGTCTGTAGTCACAGCTACTTGGGAGGTGAGGTGGAAGGATCCTCTGAGCCTGGGAGATCAAGGCTTCATTGAGCTATGATGGCACCACTGCAATCCAACCTAGAGGACAGAGCAAGGCCCTGTCTCAAATAAATAAATAAATACAAAAAAGAAAGAAAGAAAGAAATGGTAATTTCTTGATAGTGGAATTTTGGTTAATGTATACTTCCTTCTTTATTTCTCTCTTTATTGTATGATTTTCCCCATGAACATATATTCATTTTTATATTCAGGAAAAATAAACAATAACACTGTTGGCATTTTAGAAAACAAAATCAAGACTCAATGTCCCTTTAAGGAACAGAATTCCTTTATATAATATGCATTTAAAAATCTAAAGGTCACTATTAATTTGGTTCTTTCTTTGCTCAATTTCTTTTTTGTTGGACTGAACTCTAGCTTTTGCCCTCATAGTCTCTTCTTCTACAAGAATCATGAATATACAAAGAGGAAAAATCATTTCCCAGCTGCCACAGGTGGAACCCAAAGGAGCACAATATTGTGTTTATAGTAAAATATATTCAAGACAAAATAACATTCCAAACATTGCCAAGGGTACAGCAGCTCTATGGCACGAAGCACATGCACATAATTGTGCAACCATTACCACCATCCGCCTCCAGAATGCCTTTATCTCCCAGGAGTCCTCATATGCTTACACACGTGGAAATAGGCATTACTGTTCAACAGAAGCATGAGAGGATTTTTTTTTTTTTTTTGCTAAATATTATCCAGGGACATAAATTGTCTGTTTAGGGTGTGGCCAGTAGTTATCTCCCCTGGTTTTATTACAATCCCCTTTTTCTTCTAATTCTTGGCTTTCTCCATTGGTTCTACATATGTATATTTATTTTTTTACTATTTATTTTGAAATAATTAGATAGATAGTCACAGGACGGTTCAAATATACAGAATGATTCTTTGCAATTTTCATTGTTTCCTCCAATTGTTACACCTTACATAACTATAGTGCAACATTAACACCAGGAAACTGAGATTGGTATGATGTACAGTTCGGTGACATTTTATCACATATATATTTCTGTGTAGCCACCAGAGAAATAAAAAACAGAACTATTCCATCACAAGAAAGATCTCCTATGCTACTCCTTTATAGTCAGACCTATTTCCCTTATCCCATGAACACTAATCAACGGAAACCACCAATCTGTTCCCATCTCCATAATTTACGCAGAGATTGTTACATAAATGGAATCAGATTGGCTTTTTTCATTCAGCATAATGTCCTTAATGCATCCAAGTTATTATATGTAACAATAGTCCATTACCTTTTTATTGCTGAGTAGTATTCCATGTATATATGTACCACAGTTTGTCTAACCATTCACATATTGATGAATATTTTGAGTTTTCCAGTTTGAGGAGATTGCAAATAAAGCTGCTATAAAAATTCCTTTACAGGTTTTTGTATAGGCCTAAATTTTCATTTTTCTGGGATAAATGCCCAGGATTGTAATTGCTCAGTTGTATAGAATCTGTTTAGTTTTAAAATAAAATGACACACTAATTTTCAGAGTGGCTGTACCATTTTATATTCTTACCAGCAATGCATTAGACATCCAGTTGTTCCACACCCTTGCCAGCCTTTGATAGTGCTGCCATTTTTTATACTAGCAGTTCTAATGGATATGTAATAGCTATTGATGATTAAATATTGCCTCATGTGTACATTGCTATCTGTATTTCCTCTTTGGTGGAATGTCTTCTTATGTCTTTTTACAATTTTCCAATTGTCTATTATTTTTCTAGTGTTGAGTTTTGAGAGTCTTTGTATGTTCTAGATAATATCTTTTTTCAGATATGTGGTTTGCCAATATTTTATCCCAGTAGTTTGTCTTTTCATCCTTTTAACAGGGTCTTTCATAGAGTAAAACTTTTAATTTTGATAAAGTTCAATTTATAAATTTATTTTTAGTATAATGAGTTGTCATTTTCATTTATATGCATGCTTCTGTCCAAACAGTAGCTCTCTTCCCTTTTTTGAATGTCTACTTTGCAAAATATATGACAAAATTTAAACTTACTTTTAAAAGGACTATTTTAATAAGTAACTGGCTAACTTTAAGGATTATCAAAATTACCTATGTTAACATTTACACGTCAGTAAATTAAACACCCTTAAATGTACTGCCTCCATGAAAGTCTGAAATCTACCAAAATCAGAACCAGTAATCAAAACATGAAAATAGTGAAAGATTTATTTTAGAATAGAAAATGTCAGAATATACAGCTAAAAAATTGAAAACTTTCTAGTAAGACAATTTCCTTATATGGTTTTTAAAATTGCAACGTAAAATCAATTGGTTAAAACTTCTCTCAGTAAATCTTTCTTGTACCAACTGCATGCTAATCGCAAATGTCTCTAAATGAGAAGAACCATTTTTCATGGTGAATTTGCTTTTTTTCCTATCATTATTTTAAAAGTCAAAAAACGCCATTCAATGATTACTATGCCTAATCATCTCTCTTGCTATATAATTTTTAAACTATATTTTAGAGTTAGTCTATAGTTGACAAAATAACAGTGACACCTATTCTGTTTAATGACTGTGAATGGTAAAGATAGTGTATCTCTGACATACTTTTAACTGAGCCTGCTCCACCAAATCTCCATACAGATAATGTTTCTTTTTTTTTTTTTCTTTTCTTTTTTGAGACAAGATCACACTCTGTTGCTCAGGCTTGCCTGCAGTGGTGAAATCAGGGCTCACTGCAGCCTTGACCTCCTGGGTTCAAGTGATCCTCCCACCTCAGACTGCCGAGTATGAGGCCACAGGCACGCGCCACCACTGCCCAGCTAATTTTTAAATTTTTTGTAGAGACACAGGTCTCTCTATGTTCCCCAGGCTAGTCTTGAACTCCTTAACATCCTCTCGCTTTGGCTTCCCAAAGTGCTGGGATTACAGGTATGAGCCACTGCACTGGCCCAGATTATGTTTCTTATAAGCATCTCAGACTTCAACTTACGGTTGATAACTAAGGTATATATCTAACAGTAAATGTACCTGATTATCCTGTATCTTCACTTCAAGATTATCTTCTCTGGCCAGCAAGTTCTCCAGAAGGCACTGTAGAATTGGCAAGATAAGGAAACTCAGGCATCCACTGCAAAGAAAACCTAAATATCCACATCTCTCTAGAATGTTCTCAAGGAAGCACTCCCCAACATTCTGCCATAGAAGAGAACAGGACTTCTGGTCCTGTTCTGGTCCTAATGAACAGGTGCTCGTTAGATGTTTTCTCTTCCAGCTGTGTCACCTTGTGATGGTAAAAGAATCCCTCCTAAGCATCAAATCCTTGATGAGCTTCATGACTCTTAAATTAAGGACTTGTCTCAGGTAGTCCATATAAAGTTCAAGGTGGCTACTAAGCAAAATAAGAATCCCATGCTCTATCCAAAGCCAATAGTGAGGAGGCAATGAAAATGCAAAGGTTTATAAACTAGAGCTAACTCTTGATCCCTTTACAACAGGGTCTCTTAGGTGAGAAGGCTGGCCTCAGACCCTGTTGTAAAGGGATCAAGAGTTAGCTCTAGTTTATAAACCTTTAGAAAGACATAACAAAGAATTGATAAGAAGTCTAGGTTTGCCTGGGGGAGTGGAGGCAGAAACAGCAATCTTCCAGGAAATAAGCACTACAGGTCCAGTTTAGGCTATAAATTTCCAGAGGTAATCTGCTCAACGTGCAATCAAGAAAAGTTTTAAGGACACTTACTTTGATTTAAGGACACTTACTTTGAAATGCAAGAAATTTGGGAAAGAGTTTGGGTAGTTAGCCATCTCTGGACTCTGTTTCCTGACTACTTTTAATGAAAAGACTCCAAGAAATATCACTTCATAACAAAAATCCATACCCAAATTCTTCCTTTGGGAAGAATCTTGGATTAGGGGACCTCTAAGCTCTTATCCAACCCAAAGATTATGATTCTAAGTTATTAAATATTGACAGACAAATAATGTGGACTCAATAAATATTTGCTGAAATGAATCAAACTGAATTGAATTCAGGAAGTAAAAGGGTTTATGTTTTACGACTATAGTTTATCTAATTCTCACAGTCAAACAGCTGTATGAACTTCCTTTCCTTTGAAAGTCTTACATATGCTTGCCACATTTCCCTGGTAAAATCTGCAATGTACAGCTCATCTTACTAATCACATTTTAGAGATCAAATTGCCTTCAGTGGTTCATTTTTGCATGCCCTTTCCCAATAGCATTATGTCCCAACATAGAGTTTTCATATCCTTTATGTAAAAATAAATTACCTGAACTTGATTGCATATAGGATCATGGACTAATGAACATGAATTTTTGCTTAACAGATATCCATTTTTTTCTAGCAATGATACTTTATGATTTATGATCCTTAATGACCTAGTTATTTGAAAAAACCATAGAGGGTATCAATGAGTTTTCTTCAATTGGTTAAAATATCATACATTTCTTTCACTAGTTCAGACATCTTTGTCTTTGATCCTGATTCACAGAATTTAGTGAGGAGGTGGAAAAGAGAATTGTTACAGAAGATGAATCAACAACATGATGGACAAAGGATCATAGAAGTAATAAAAAGATTTTTTTAACTTCAAAAAAAGTCAGAAAATGTAAGAATCTTTGGGTAAAGAAATGAATTCTCGCTTTAGCAGAAATTTATCTGTCTAATACATATCATACATTTTTATAAGAGGAACCATATTTATTTATGATCATGAAAACACTGATAATATTCTGTATAATAGTCTTGAAGTAAACTCAAATATGTACTTGGTATCCATATACTCTTAGAATATTATCAAAATAACTAATTAATATGCTCACATTGCATATTCCTATTATGCAAATTATTTTATATGCCTATTTAACTTTACCAGTTTGTTTAAATCACAAGGCAATATTGATATTATTAAAACTGATTATATAATCAATATGATCAGGATCCAGAAATGGCTTTCTACGGCTTTCCATAACTTAAACTTTCCAAAAAATTAACTAGGCATAAAATTCTTATTTTTATAATATAATATGAAGACAGAGGTATACTTATTAACAGATTACGAAACCCATTGTCTTGATATGCATATTGTAATTTGATAAAAAATTTATTGATTTATTAATTTTTGCTAAACAAATTTAGAACTTGCATTGACATTCTCTACTCAACTACTGTAACTGTGCTATAACCTAATTTTAAAAATCTCAAGAGACAATGATTGTTTCTTACAATTAAATATGAACTGAGAATCTAGTCTTATTCTCTCAGTTTATAGATTGTTTTTACTCATTTACCTGGGACAAGACTGAAAATACTTTAACAGTTATCCTGTTCAAGGTAATCAAAGCTTAAAAAGTCTTTTTCTATATGATTTTTGATAGACATATATAGGAAGTTGCCAAATTAAAATGGATTATATTGCAAGCCCAAAACTTGGAATGCATTTTTTCAGAAACAATGTTGTAAATGGTATTCAAATACCCTGCTGTTCATGAATGTACTTGTCATATGTAGAAATGCTACTTACTTATATTACAGAATGTGTAATACCTCTCTTTTCAATAAATAAAATAAAAAGTAAGGATTGAAATGTAATTTTATTTTTAACGTTTGTACTATGCTTAAGATAAATCCAGTTTTACTAGAGGATGTTGATTGGAGGTAATTCTAAAAAAAAAAAAAAAAACAAACTTAAAATTCTACAACTTAAATGTAATCTTTCCCTCTCTCTCTCTCTGTTTTCTTTTTTTTTTTTTGAGATGGAGTTTCACTTTGTTGCTCAGGCTGGAGTGCAGTGGCGCCACCTTGGCTCATTGCAGCCTCTGCCCCCAGGGTTCAAGCTATTCTCCTGCCTCAGCCTTCTGAGTAGCTGGAATTACAGGTGCCTGCCACTGCACCTGCCTAATTTTTGTATTTTTAGTAGACACAGGGTTTCACCATCTTGGCCAGTCTAGTCTTGAACTCTCGACCTCACGATCCACCTGCCTCAGCCTCCCAAAGTTCTGGGATTACAGGTGTGAGCCACTGCGCCCGGCCTTAAATATAACCCGCCTTATCAATGTTTTTTTTTTTTTTACCACTATCTATTGCTGTGTAACAACTAACCTCAAATTTAGCAGCTTTAAATCAACAAATATTTATTAGTTTATAGTTTTGAGGGTCAGATATACAGGAATGGCTTACCTGAGTGGTTCTTGTCCAGATTCTCTCTTGAGGTTATTAAGCTATTAGCCAGGGTTCCAGTCATCTCAAGAAGATTCAACTGGGGAAAAAGGGTCTGCTTCCAAGTTCAGTCACATGGTTGCTTGGCTTAAAACCTAGATGACAGGTTGATAGATGTAGCAAACCACCATGGCACATGTATACCTATGTAACAAACCTGCATGTTCTGCACATGTATCCCAGAATTTAAAGTTAAATATCAGAACATTTATGTTCTTTTACATTCATTTCAGTTTTTAAATTTCCTTTACTTTCACTTTCTTTCAGTTTCTATTATAAAATTATTTTCCTGCGGTAAAATAATGACAAATTAAAAATAATCTTTTTACAAAAGTGCATCTATGCAAGAGTAACATACTTTAAGGAGACTGAGTCCCTCTTCATAGTTGTTAAACCCACCATTGTCTTTGATATTATCATATTTTTACCACAACTTCATGCTTTTGTCCAGAGAGGATAAATTTTTTGAGGCAAGTATTTGGTGAAATGAATATTTTTAGTTCAAAGGTACATAGTTAGATTTATTTTTTTAAGTGATTATCAGAAACAAAAAAATAGGGCTGTGTTATTTTCTTACTGTGTAGCCTTAAGAAATGTTTTCCCTAGTCTTACAATGTCTTGGATAGACCTCTATCTTATAGTTTGTTGAAACTCATATTTTATTGAATTAATCTACTTACAATATCTTATTTCCCTCATTAGAATGTGAGGTTTGGGTATGGACCTACTCTTACACATCTTTAATTCCCTGAATACCTACCACAGTGCTTAATATATAAATATTTGTTGAGCCATTAAATAATGCAGTTGGGAATTTGAATGCCAGATTTAATATACATTTATAGCTATCTGCTAAGTTCTTTAATATGAAAATCATCAGTTATAACTATTTTAGCTAGATATTTGGATAGCAAAGCAAATATATAGATTTGCTAAAAATAATACACAGGTAAAAAATACATTTGATAATATTCTGACAGAGTATATTTTATACATGAAATATATTTGTCTGGGGCATGATTTTCATTCATTCATTCATTCATTCAAGCCAAAAAAGACTATTAAATATCTCATATTTGCTAGACATCTTTGTTGTCTCAGACTAAAAATTTCAGATTTGACTCCATTGACTGCAGAAAACCTTTGCCTGATTCTAAGTGACATGTGTTTTAGATGTGTCTTGGAAAGCAATGAGGAGGATGAACTGGAATAAAGAGAGACTGAAAGTAGGGTAGGTGATTAGACAGTAATCAAGATTGATCATGTAAAAAATTATAAAAGCTCGAGGAAGGCAATAACCATGAGGACAGATGGAAGGAGATGATGGAAAAATTAACAGGTAACAATGAACACAGCCCAATGCTGCTTGGATTTGAGAAGATGGAGGAGATGGCAGATATGACTTGGATTGCTCTGGCTTTAGGGACTGGGTGAATTAAGGTACCATTAACTATTGGATTGCTGCTTGGATCCAATAGTTATGCCAACCAGGTGGCATAAGGAGCAGCTGGCCAAGGAGAAAAGAGGGCAAATTGGTACCACTGCACAATCCAAATGGAACTATTAATAAGCAATTGAATAAATTGATCTGGAGCCCATAAGAGAAATATTTATAGAAAAATTGGAAAGTTGTGGTTGTGAGGATGGTGACAAAGATCATGGCAGAGAGAAGAAAAAGAAGGAGGAGGAAAATAGGAGATACAGAAGAATAATGAGAAGGAGAAGAAGGGGAAGGAAATAGGATAAATGATTGAATCTTTTTATGATTTGTTACAATTAATAACTTCTGTATGTTCTTTGGGTAAACTACTATACTTATAGGAACCATACGGTTAATAAACAAAATAAAAATCTACACTGATGCAAATCTTGATATAGTCCTTTTTCGCTCATAGCTTTTAAAAAATTAATATTATAGTTTGTCTCATAGCCTCATGTTAGCCTTCATTTCTTAAAACTGTAGTGGAGGTAAGCTGCTGATGAGATTATGGGTTTCTCTTATGAGTCCCTGGAGATAATTAACCCTGAAAAACATCATAAACTGTGGTTTATTTTAGCACCTCTTGCCATCAGTTTTTCTATGATGAACACTTGCAATGAACCTCTTTACAGTATTGAAGAAACCTTGTAGTGTCTAATTGACTTTCAAGAGAAACAAGTCATCAGACTTTTTTTCCTCCTATGTATTACAGTGGACATGACATGACAGTTAACACCTTCAATACCGTAATAAAATCCAAGGCTATTACCATAACTGAATCACATCAGTTTTGATAGATGTGAAGAAACTGTAAAGACATAAAAGGTGTATGGCCAAAAAAACAAAAACAAAAACAAAAACAAAACTTTTCTGGAGTAACAGAAAGGAATATGACTGTATGTTTAGAAACACAAAATAGCTCAGTATCTGTTGAAGTTTCACCAACTAACTAGCTGTGTGACCTTCCTGCATGCCTGGCTTCGCTTAATGATACTCAAAATGAGGATATTGGACTAGAATACCTTGAATTTTCTTTCAGTTATAAAATTTCATAGTAATTCAGAGACATACCTAGTCCAAGATTAATTTCATGTTAAAAACAGGCAAAGAGCTCTTACATCAGGAAGTTCCACATATTTGAATCAATGTGTAGGAAGTAATGTAACTTTGCTTACTAGCATAGAGATAGATTATGTCTCAGAAAAATCTACGATCTATTAAATTGAACCATATTAAATTGTAGTGTGTGGGTCAAAGTTGGTCAAATATAGACAAATTTGTATGATTCAAGTTAATATCATTTTTAGTTGATGTGTTACTAATCTATGCAAGCCACTAGACTTTATTTTCATTATTTTTTGCTTTCTGGAAAATAGAAATTTGGTAATCAAGTCCTTAACACAGAAAGGGGTACAATATTCTAGTAAAATATTTTAAGATCCTTAAAAACATAGGTATAGTATCAATACTATGCCATTGGACGGTTGTGAGAAAAAAAAAATGGTGTATTCACTGCTTGATGGAGGCTTTTGATTCAGTACTGGAATTCTTTATCCTATAGTTATCCCCTTTCTATATTCATCTGGATAAAGCTTTCCTGGGTATAGAACCTATTTAGCCTGCAAGATTCCATCCCAGAGCAATTGATCTTTGTCTTTCCAGCAAGATCAGCTAAAACTGGAACCTAGCATTAACTGCCTTTCAATCAAAACTTTAGGACACTCAGAGCCAACCTCTTAGCAGTGATATGCTGTGGTTACATTTTTCAAGATTAGACACACAGTACTAACAATGAACTAGGCAACATTTGAGAGAGAATTAAGAGTGTATTATCCACTGGAGGACACGGGTAGCCCCTGTTTTTGAGTCTCCACAGTTCCTGCCAGCAGCCTACTAGAAGTCAGGGGCAGGCCAGTGGAAATCTGCAGGACGACAGCTGATTCCAAAGGACTTTTTGTGACGGCTGCCAGACGTGCAGTACTTCTTTAATTTTCTGAAGATGAGAGAACCCACATAGAAGAGAAGGTTTATGAACAAATATTTATTGCTTCAGGATCCAGGTAAATTCAGGGTATATGTTACAAAAACACAAATGAAAAATATCGTCTGTGACTTTTTTTTTAAGTTGGTAAAGCTCATTAAGATTTATTTTAGGTACCAAATTTTGTAGTCCCTAAGCTTAACGACAGATGGTGGTGTAACTCCACCAATTTTGCGATATCTCCGTTCACTTTGATGTAACATAGATTACCCTTGATTTGACTTCGGTGAAATTAGAATTTTCTCTTTTACCTAAATGTGTCAGGGAGGAGAATGGGGAAAACTCTTCTAAAAGGGGTCTGCTTATTTGCTCATCTTCAGAAAACTGTAGTGGATGTGAAAACATAGGGATCTGGTATGTGCCTGCTTTTCTGTGTGAAAGAAAAAATACTTTACCTTGCATCTAAGACTTTTGTTACAGGCTATTTGAAGTGAGTAGTACAATTTTGAAGACAGCATTTCTAACAGGAAAAACATAATAATTTAAAAACACCCCCTTACCTCTCTCCCACCGATTTCTCCAAGTCAGTTGAAATTTAAGCACAATTCACAATTAGACAGATAAAACGGCTCTGAAAGAGAAAAATGTAGTTGTTGTTTGACTGAAAGTTTTGGAAAAAACAGACTTAAGTGTGTGAAAAATTATATTTTTATAAAAAATAACAAAGTCAAAGAGGTTCACTCGGAGAATAATTAAACTAACATTTCTAACTTGTCATTCACGTACATCGCTTTCTTCATCTTGGCTTCACTTAGTCTCATTTGTGGTGTTTTATTTAGCACAAGATGTGCTGACAGAGACCATTTAAAACGAATTTATCTTTTACTAGGACCGTACTAGAGCAGTGTCTCAGATTTTGTTGATTTGTGGTTTCGTCGTAAAATAAACTTGAAATCAAACAAACTTTCGTGAGGGAGCTTTGAGGTCCACTTGGTGAAACTCCTCATTCACCCCCAGTAGTCCCGTTGAACTTTCTTCTGGAACCTCTTTAAATGACTTTTACAGATCCACGTGCTGCAAAGGAGACCTGAACCAAAGGCTGTGACCCTGCACGGCGACTACAGGGACAGAATTTGGCTTTCCTACTCTTTCCGATATGCAGCATTTCGTGTCAAGGCTGCCTTGATCCAGTGGGCTGACCAGTGACTTGTGCAAAACAAAACTATTCGATCGCTGTTTGCCCTTTCAGCGTTTTCCTCTGCTGCGGAAACCCGGTTTTCCTATTATTCTACTTCAACTTTTTTTGGAGTCTGCTAGCACAGAGCGCTAAACCCGGCGGGCTCCAGCAGCAGCTGAGGCGAACAAAGCCTGCAGTGTTCGGGGCCATGCTGGGGCGGGAGTGGTGGACGAGTTCAAGGAATTGCAAATAAATATATTTTATGACCACCCATCAACAAACTACGTGCCACCGTGGCGGTCCCTGGTAGCCTGGCCCTGTCTGCAGTGTGGCCAGGGGCGGGGGCTGAAAGGGAGGCGGCCAGAGAGGCGAGGCGAGCTGCGAGCCCCGAGCCTGAACTTTCACCTCTCGAACCCGGGCCCAGCCCATTGGCTGCAGCTGAGGGGTCCACCGAGGGCAGCGGCTCCTGGCAGGATCTGTTTTCCCAACTCCCTCAACAGCCTCCCTGCGGGATGGGTTGGAGGCCCGGGGCAGGGAAGCCGGAGAGGAGGAGATAATGGGGGCGAAGTTGAGCGGGGGCACTAGGGAGCTGCAGGCTCAGTCTCACGGAGAAAGAGGCCGCGGAAGGGTACGCGTCCATAAATATATGCTCTCCCGACTGAGATGTCCTTTCCCACCTCTTGGCTATCTGTACTTGCCGGACAGAAACATTAGTGGCTGCGAATTTCACCAAAAGGTGTCTTTGTGTACAGAAAAGTGAAAGGCTAACTAAACTCGTTTCTCTCCAAGTCTTGAGACCCTAACCCTGCTTCTCTTCGCTGGGAACTTGATCTTCCAAGTGGCCCAGGCTCTTTTACAATAAACCTTGCCCGCTCACTTACTCGGTACACCGGGAGAGAGAGGGAAGTCAGTGGGGTCGATGTACGCGGGAGAAGAAGAAGGAAAATAAGTAAGAAGCTGTCCACTTTTTGACTGTTCTGTTCCCTTCATTGACAACCCCCCCTGGAAAGGTACATCCTCAGCTTTCCAAGGATTTCCACGTCGTTTACTCTTCTCTCTTCCAAAATAGTTTCAAGTTAATTCAGAATCCGTTTTTACTGAGGTTTCCTAGTGAAGCATAAATGCAGATTACTTAACATAAAATTATCCCCACCTTTTCAAAAGGTCGAGGTAGGGCCATTTGGGGTTGGCGTTTTCTAATGTTAATGACTGCTCCTCGTTCTCTCTCTGCTCCCACTTTTAAAAGATTTGGATTATTTGTCCACTGTTCAGCCCGCATTTCAAAAAAGACGATTTAAAAAAAGAGTGAACACAGTCTGTAGGCACAGCACTTGAGGACTGCCGGAGTTGAAAAGCTCAGGAAAGAACCGCAATTCAAAGCCCAACTCTACCTCGTTCCTCTTCCTCCTGGCAGGGGCCGTCTTCCCAGGGCCAGCCCCGTGGCTTATTGACTTAATTGGTTTCACTAAAAAAACCCTGACGGAGTGTTTACCGACGTGGGTGCCAGGGCTGCTTCCTCCCTGGGAGAACCGCGGGTTCTGAAGGAAAGGGTTGGTGCCAAGTGTGTGTGTGAGCTCGCGTCTGCCCTTTAGAGAAAGGGCGCGCTGCTCTTTGAGGAAAGGAAAGCTTCAAAGGCACAAGTTAGTGCTGTTCGCCCGTCTCCCCAACCACTACTCCCTCTTCTGCCACCGGAAGGGTTCAAGTTAGCCGTTCTTTCCCCAGGGAGGAGGAGGGCCGGGAAGCAGCCGGTGGCCAGGCTCCGTTCACCACGGCCTCTTGGCCGCAGCTATTTGGAGGAAAGTTTCAGCGCCTCTCGGAACGCCACGCTTTGAGACTGACTTGCGAGCTGAGCAGCGGGCTCAGGCGGCGGCGCGCGGAGACGGCGGCCCGCGGGCAGGGGAGGGAATGCCGGCCCCTAGCTGGGGTGGGCTGGGGCTCCGGAGGAAGCCCCTCGCCACCTTTCCTGTCGCGCGTTCCCTCCGGGGCCCGCCCTGTCCTCCCTCGGCCTTTCCCCTGTCAGCCCTCCGGGTCCCACGCGGGCAGCCCAGCCGGGTCACACCCCGCGGATAGGAGCCGGGACCCAGGTCTGGAGGCCGGGCCCGCGTATCCTCCACGCGGGCGCCTCGGCTTTGAAGTGCGCGCGGAGCAGGCTCTGGCAGTTTCTTCTTTCCTTTCCTTCCGGTTACTTTTGCTCCCCTCAGTCACTGATAGGGCCCTTCCCGAAAGCCTCGGACCCTAAAAGTCCCAGCTCGGCGGCCCGTTCCTTCCAAGCCGCGCCCCGGTGACCTGGGTTGCGCGACCACGAGGAAGCCCGAGAACTCCTTGGCCCAACTGAGACAGGAACCAGGGCAACAATGAAGAGAAAGACACTCGGCCTCTCTCCACCCCAGGCCGCAGAGGCGCACACCGTGAAAAGAAAGGCCAATCAGCGCTTTAACGTACGCTCAGGTCTCCCTTTCCGACTACCACATACTTTAACTCCCTGCCACCGAGGGCTTTGGATCCCTTCGAGGCTTTCTGCACTTCAAGTGGAATCCCCTGTTTCATTTGCCAGCAGCTCCGTCTGCTGAGAGGACGTACTTTGGGGACTGCCAAGAAGCAGCAGACACAACTCGGCTTTGCCAATACAGCATACGGTTTTGTTCTCGCCTCCCTCCCCACCCCCTTCCCTGACTCGCCGTCTGGGGCGAGCGGGAGAAGGCGGAGCAGGAGGTGGGGAGAAGGGTGGGGGTGGGGGAAGCTCTGGTGCCGCACAAACAAGTTCTCCAGCGGGTTGTTTACATAGCAGGTGGACCTGACGTCAGCCAGGAGGCTCCGCTGAAAATCCGAACAATATTCTGCCCTGCGTTTCCCCTAACTTAAAGAAGTTAGGGAAGGGGCGGGGGGGAAATAGGTGGACGGGGGAGAAAGGCATCCTAACCAGCTGGTTCCAAACCACTTTTTGGATCAACAACAACAACGACAATAACAACGCAAAGTAAAACAAAACAAACAAGTGGCCTGGCAGTACTTCAGAATCCTCTGCGGCGTCTTGTCCCCCACCCCGCCCCTCGGAGGAGAGGCAGCCCCGCGCGCAGTGTATGTGTACAGTTTGCATTGCCAACAACACGCGCGCGCGGCCGGGTGCGCGCGCCTCCCAGCGCACACTCACACACACACACACATACACACACATACACACACAGATCCGGGTGGGGGGAGCGGCTGCGCGAGACAGCGCGAGCCTCCGAGAAAGCGCGAGACACGCCGGCGCGTGCAGCTCCGCGGCCGCCGCTTCGCCCCGGCTTTAGCCCCGCGCCACCCGCAGCCCTCTCGCGAGCGCCCGCCCCGGTTATTTATGCGGCGGCCGCGTCCGCCGGCTGCGGCTTCCTCGGCCCCCCCTCCCCGGGCGCGCCCCCCACTCGAGGTAGCAGCTGCCCGGACTCGTGCGTGGGTGTGTTGTTTGAGGGCTTCTGCCTCGGTGCTGCGGGTGCCACCTCCCGGGACGCCCGGGACGCTGCCCACGGCGTCCCCGGTCGCGGTAAGTTTCTTGGCCCTCACTCTGGCGTGCTGCACCTCCGCACCCCACCCTGTCCCAGCCACCTCCACGCCGGGCCGGGCTGCGACTTTACTCTGCTCCGCGCTCCTCCCGCGGTGGCGACAAAGTTTCTCCTCAACCGCAGCGCCCTGCTTGCCGGGGCGAGTGTGACATGTGTCAAATTTGGGCTCGGCGTTGGGGTCGCGTTCAGGACCCAGCATCACCACTTGTTGTTCTTTTTCATTTTGCTTTGTGTTGGGGGAAAAGGGGATGGTGAGGGGAGATGTGCTATTGGCTCACGGATGATTTTTAGTTTGGAATATGTAAAATGTTGCTACGTCCGGAGAGACTGCGCGGCTGGAGGAGAATGTGTGTGGAAACAGCAAATATGTGTTTGTTTACTCTCTTCTTTTTAATTGTTTGTTGTTTTTTCCTCTTCCTCCCTCCTCCCCAACCTCGGGAGGAGAAACAACAGTAAAAACCTCTGGCGGTTAGAAGCACACTCTTTCTTGATGCAACTGCTGACCTTTATTTACTCAGTTGGGCAAGTGCACGCTTCTCTCGTCTAAGTTGGGCACTTCAGCGTTCATCTCAGAAGTACTTCTCCGAGAAGGAGAGAGGAGGAAAGGGGACACTCTTGTTTCTGGAGTCAAGAAACTCCTGCGCCCTTCGGACGCTTTGGGAGAACCGTGCACGGGGATAACTGCTGCCCCCAATAGTGCTACTTCCCCTGTCCACGCGCTACCACGACCCGCTTCCCCCGGGGTCTGGCCTGGTTTTACTTTTATTCCGCTTTAGAGAGGTCGTCTAGCTGTTCGTGGGTGGATTTGGGGTGAAATTGCACCTCGCGGCACTTCGGGGAGGAGACGTGGGAGGGGCGCAGGCACCTTTCGGAGATAGGGAGGGGTTCTCCTTTGGCTTTTACCTGGGTTCATAGTGGCCCCGGCGGGCGGGCGGGCTGAGCGCGGGTCCCAACGCCCTTCGCGCTCGAGGCTGCGCACGTGCGGCGGCGGCGGCGCGGGCGGGACCCACTGGGTGGCCGCGCGCGCCGCCTGCGCGTTTTCCGCTCGCGTCTGCCCACCCGCGAGGCCGCATCGCGCCCTGACACCCAACCTCAGTGTGGACCCTCACTTGCAGTGGGTGTTGGGGCCTCTCTAGAGCAGGGAGTAAAAGTTACCCACACTATTCTCAGATTCTGGAATCTCTTAGGTAAGTCTCTAAGGGCACCTGGCTCGTGGGGTGACGCTTTGGTTAGAAGGAACGTGACGGGAAGGACGGGTGCAAGTCTGGGGATTGGATTGGAAAGCTGAGCTGGTGCGCGTTTTGCATAGGGATGAATCAAGAGAGGTCGACCTGGTCACCACTTGAGAGACTCCGCAGAATCCGTAATCCCCAAAGACCTAGACCCATCTGTGTATTTGTTTATTGAGCTTTTTCACCAACAGATTTAAACCATTTAATAGACAGCTGCTATCTGTAAGGCTACTGCTCCCCCATCTCCCCCTCCCCCCGACACACACATACACACAGTTTTTTCCTACCACATGTTAAAATCCAGTAAGTTTCTTGATCTTGAGGACTACTCCTGGAGTACTCTTCGCTCCCAGGTGGGCAGGCTTTGGCCCCGGGAGGTGAGCTAAATGGCCTGGGTGAGTTCTCAGAGGAGGTTGGAGGAGGAAAGGGTACGAAGGACCTGTGGGAGTGTGTCAGGTGTGTGTATTTGGAGTCAGCGTGGATCAGGAGTGCTTAAAGAGCTACCTCCCAACTTGTCCAGAGTCAACTTGGAAGAATACTTTAGTAGTAGCAGGTAAGCCCAGGGGAGAAAGTGATGTCCTGGTGTCAGGTAGCTGAAGTGGACGTTTTCCAACTGGAAGCACTGGGAGAGATTTACTTTTAGAAAGCAAAAGTTTGCCTTACAGGCACATCTTTTCAAGCTCTCCTAACTCAAACACTTTGTTTAGGCAGCAGCGGAGGCAAGAAGGATGTGCTTAATAGCAAGTCTGTGTTAGAGTCAAAACTGAAGTAAAGATGAGCTTTCAGTTGTTTTCATCTTCAAGTCTGCATTGTGGGATACCTTGGGAAATGTTTTATGTTGTCAAGGGGCCTGTTTATCTTTTCTGTCACTATGAGTTATGGATCAGTATATTCCCAGTGTACTGGAATTTTTAAATGTAGTGTTTGTTTAATGTTGTTAAACACAATTAATTTACAATTTTGATTTATTTGTATCTATATTAAAAGAGTAGGTGTAAAATTATATACACTGTGATCATTGGGGCTATACAATTTCTTATCAGCTTTTGAGCTTTTTAAAGTCCCCTTTTCTCTTGCCTGCTTGTTTCCTTCTTTCTTTCCTTTTATTTTTATTGCCTAACTAGACTCATATTCAGTCGTCAGTCCAGTTAAATACTTTCTTATGACACACACTATTTCATTGTTATCTAAAATTAAGTGAAATAAATGTTTAATTGTGATTATATACTAACTTTGAAAGAGGAGACTAGAAACCTGATGATACATCCCTTAGATGAGAGAGAACACTCAATTTAAAAAGATCACCTAAAAGTTCATTTTTAAGCACAAAAAAGAATGTGAGGATTTTTAAGGGAATACTTTTTAATTCAATTTAAATATAAGTACAATGAATATACTCAGGTTGTTAAAATGTTACCATTATATTTCAGTGTATATTAGAATAAATACAGCAATCAAAGGAATCATAGACATATATTAATTATGAACTATTTGTAATGTTCAGAATTGCCTAAGTCATATTTTGGGATATTGTTTTCCAGTCGGGGTGGAAAAAGGCCTTTAATTACATTATGATATGAAGAAATTTATGAAATGGTTGTGCCTGAATAAACTGTACTTAGAGTTTCATTTCTTTGCACTTCTTGTATTGCAGTGGTTTTGCTTACAGAAATAAGATAAACTTTTGTACTTTTCTAGAAACCTAAAATAGGGAGGAAATAGTTGTATGTTGTGCACCATAAAAGTAGAAAAAAGGTGAACATTATATGTACAGATAATCTGTAATGAGAAGTTATATTTCCTATGTAACAGCAAGATTTCAAAAATACAAGTCTCTTTGTATAGCTATTGGAATTATACTTTATGAAAAGTGTATTTAAATATGTGAAAATAACTGCATGGTTTGATTGAAATTCATAGAGCATGTGGCAGTATAGTGATTGTAGCTAGAGACATTATTTACCATTTTAATTTCAACAGAATATATGAAGGATACAAAACTTAATTACATAAAAGAGATTTTATTTGTGACTTTTTTGGATCTGGCTCTGCCTCATCACCCTTGTTTGTTTTGTGTCATGTTAAATCAGCTATTAGTTATAATACTGATAGAAAACTAAATGATGGACGTTCTCCTGTATTTTCTGCCTCTCTGAATTAAATCAGAAAGAGGCCATTGACTTGAAAGAAGAGAATGAGATTGAGCACACAGGTCACTAAGAAGTTTTCTCAACATGACTGTTAATAGACAACATTGTCAGTTGAATTCAGAAATAGTATCAATTTTATTACAGTTGCTGAATATTAATTTTTGGCACATTCAGGCTATTTTTTTCTTGAACTTTGTGATAAATAGTAGTGGTCTTATTGATAAATGAATGGACCCAAAATGTTCTAACCAGTGCCCAAATTCAAACTATTTTTTGATAAAAGAAAGCCTATATCTTAAAATAGTCCTAATGAGATCTTAATATTAGCACTGATTTCAAAAGCAGCTTTAGCCCTTAATTCATAGAGCTCTAATAAGTAAATTCAACCCAGAAAGAGTTCTCTATATTCTTAAAGCTTCTGTAAAAGTAATCCCTGTGCTTGAAACTTTTAAAAAACATATTCCAGTGCTCATGGTCTGCAAATAATCTAATGCCTGATTCAAATTTTTGTTTTCCTTTAGTTTTGTTCCTTTCTTAGGTGAAATAAACATTTTCTTAGGTCCAACTATGTATCTCTTAGTATACTTGGACTAAAGTCCTATCAATTCTATAGTCTTTATTAAATAAAATAATTTACTTTCTTGGGACATTATTTTTATTCATGAGGCTTAGGTCATTTTCATTGCCTTCTTATGGAGTTTTTCTAGACTTTTAGCTTCTTCATTTGATTTTCAGAACTTCAAAGTGGCCCCTGTAACATTTTTTTTTAACATCTTAACTAAGTGTAGTTAGAAGGGTTGTCTAAAAATGCCATTAGGTTTGTTTTTTTTTTTTTTTTTTAAGCTAAGCATCTGTTATGTGAAAATTTATTATTATTGAATAACAGAAATACTCATATTGTAGGGTACTCTTCCCTATAGAATATTCTTTTCTTGCAGATATTCTTGACTGTAAAATAACTGGGTTCTTCTACTTGCTTACTTCCTTCTAAGTAATTTTTTATATACCATTTTGCTCTGCCCTGTGTATTTATGCATTCCTTGCCCTAAATGTCCTAGACAAAGCAAACAAACAAAAAAGTACCTAGCTGTGGTGAAATGTAAAGAAATAGTATGACCTAATCAAGAGGTTAATGGTAGAATATTGAGATGCTGGAGAGAGATTTTAGAGAAGATTAAAATTTCTTACGTTGAAATACTATTAGTATTAAAATGATAAAGTAAATTTATGGGTACATGATGATATATTTTCAGCAATAATATTCATGAAAGCTAGTTTTTCTTTAAATAGTTGCCTTGGTAATTTGCTGTTTCCTCAAATGTGACATTAAGTATTGCCCTAATTATTTTTAGGAGTATAATCTCCATTTTATAATTGGAATGATTAGGAATTTGTATTTATCTATACAGATAAATTTGTAAGTCAACTACCAGCCGACTTAATATATCTGTGCTCTAAAAGTACACTGGCATCACCTCAATTTCATATTTAATACAACATTATATTTTAATAATTTAAGGTTGGATTCACTTTCACTGTTTGATTTTGTAGTTGTGAACTTTGTTTACTCTCCCTGAATTGAGTTGTATTTGTTCATTCTTCCAATTTTCCAAGTACAATTTGAATGTTTAAATTTACTAAATTTAACTAAATCTATCTAAACATTTTTAAAAACTACATTTTCTCTGTGAATCATCTATGGGGTTTAGGTTCAACCTTTTGGATTCTTTGATTATTGAAATATACATTCTTGGACCTATACTCAACTTCTGCTTGAATTCAGTTTCAGGTTGGTTGTACCCTTCTCTCTTCCTACTGTCTGCCAAGGATATCTAGAACATACCTTCCCATTACATTGATAAGTATGGTATGTTATACAGAACCGACATCTTCGTTTTTTTATGCTGTGGCAAATTATTTTCGTTAGCAAGAGTGAATACAATTTAAATGTTGAAAAGCACATTGCTGTGAAGAAAATGAATTCCCAGGGGTTTAAGAGTTCTCAGCATTTTTTTAGTTTATTAATGTTCCTCAATTTGCTTCAATTGCTGTCATGGAAGACTTAAAATATACTTTGTGTTGATAATGTTGATTTAAAATTTAAGTTTTTAGTGTTTCTTCTTAAAAGTTTTTCTAACAAAAGTTTAAAAGATTATGCCATTAGAATGTCTTAAGTTTTTTTGTTTTTTTTTTTTTAAAGCAGGTTAAGGAAATTAACATAGAATTCCCCAAACAAAAGCTGCTGCTAGAAATATCTTAAAGTTTTTCTGGTATTTATTTATTTTTTTTAATTCTTAAATTTTATGTTTATTTGATGGCGTTTTCTATGAAAGTTTTCTTTTATCATTTTAGCTTTGTATTATTTTGGTACACACACCCAACTATAGCCATCATTTTGCAACTTTTTCTCAACCTTAAAAAAAACAAACTTACTTAAAATGTATTTTAGGGGGTGGGAAAAAATCAGTGGTAGACATATTTTGGAGAAAGCATTTATACAATTTCTCACTGGCAGATAGTGAGGAAAAACTTACAGTACACTAATCCAAATATCTTAACATCTTAACATATGTAGACTGTCATAAAATCATCTCATTTTTTTTAAAACAGATCCCCAACATCTTTAAGAACCATTCCTCACTATTACCTCACCCAAATTTATGTTCCAGGATTTGGTTGATCTATGTCTGTATGCCTGTAGCTAACTCTTCACTTCCTTTTTGACTTCAGTTTTTTTCCTTATGGAGTTTACCTTTAGTTTAGCTAAATGGCAACAAAAATGATCCTGTTCTATACCTATAGTTGGTATAGCCACTGCTACCAAGCTGGCGAGATACACCGTCATCTCCTACCTGAACTGTTGCAATACCTACTTAGTTGACCCTACTACTTCTCCCTCCAGGCACCACAGTTTATTCTCCATAGAGCAACGTGATCTTTCAAAACCCTGTCTAACTGTGTTCCTCTTATATAAGCCTTCCAAAAGCGTCTTATATCTCTCAGAATAAAAGAGACATTGCATAAGGTCTTGCTTTCTCTCTTATTTGGCCTACTGTGGACATACAAGTCTCCTTGATAGTCCTAAAAGCAGGATAAGCTGACTCCTACTCCAGAGCTTTTCTCTGTCTGGAATGATCTATCCTTTTGGATCTTCACTAACTTCAGGAGGTCTCTGCTCAAATGTATCCTTGTTAGAGAAGCCTTCTCTAACTGTCCGTATAACAAATCCTCATGGATCATTCTATTTACCTTTGCCATGTTTTACTTTTCTTCATAGCACTATCATTAACTGACATTTGGAAAACATAGTTATTTAACATCTTTTTCCCCAATGACATGTATGTTCCATAGAGCCAGGGATTTTGTTTTGCTTTGGTTTAACTCAGTACCTAGAACAGTGCCTGGCACTTAGGAAAAGCCCCATCAATAAATTTCGAGTGAAGGAATGAATGTTTAATTGGAGGCCCAAGAAGTTACTTTCATCTGTATTGTTGCATAACTTGTTTTGAAATTACTTTTTACTTTTTTTTTTAAATCCTACACCCATTTTATATCATATCTCATTGAGAAACACTGTTCATTATTATACTGGCAAAGTCATGGCTCTCATCTCAGGTGAGTATACTTCAAGTTCCATTTTCTGTATCCCTTTTTAAATTCTTGATCTGAGAAACAACATCACATTTAAATTTTGAAAGTTGTGAGTGGATATTTGTGGTTTTGGACAGCAAACTTTCAATAGTTCAGTGCTCTAATATAATAATACCCCAGGTTAAACTGATGGATTCAGTCATAAAATTCATCATTATACCTTAATATGAATAGAATAAGTGTATGTGAGTATTTCTAATGGATACACTATAAATACAACAAGGGCAAGCCAAGTATTTCTGACATTTTCTGTGTGGAAAGATGGAGGGAAATGGGTCAAATCAAGGTCTCTTCTGGGATTTGTAACCACATTTAGATGGCTTTACGTCTTTCATTGGAAAACATACTATATAAGTTTACAAATTCTGTTTTCTTTCTTTCTTTCAGTATATATCTTTAAACAGACCAGATTAAAGATTTATGATTTGATGAAAACTCCAAGTCTTTAAAGTTAAAATCCCACTCTTTAGTTTGTTCAAATTGGTTTTGGATACTAAGGCATGAGTAAGTGATACAGTTCTCCATATAACACCACAGAAATATACAAATATTTTCTCATAAGCATAGTACCCTATAGATCTCCCTCTCACATATTTTGTTCATATTTAAATTGCACTAACTTGCTCAGAAATTTTATTCTAAATGACTTGAGAATAGTGAAAGGAGTCTATAATCTTTTCCATTGGTAATGAAGGGGGATATCTCTCTTCTTAACCTGCTTCCTTCATTTTTCTCTTTCCTATTTCCCTTCCACAGACTGAAAATCATTTCAACGTACCACTAGTGATATGTGGCCCTTGGGAAACTGAAGTCAGGAAAAGTGGATTTTATACATAATTACCCCTCTTTTCCTCTTTTAAAAAATTATTTTTACTTTTTTCTTTTGAGACAGAGTCTCACTCTATTGCCCAGGCTGGAGTGCAGTGGTGTGATCACAGTTCACTGTAGCCTCGCCCTCCTGGGCTCAAGTGATCCCAACTCAGCCTCTGCAGCAGCTGGGACCACAGGCACGCCACCAAGCCTCGCTAATTTTTAAAAATTTTATGGAGATGGGGTCTCGCGATGTTGTCCAGGTTGGTAAAAAAAAAATTATTAATTCACACCTTCTGCTCCCATTCTCCTGCCACTTAAATGCCCATTGTCCTCCATGTTGTGAACTGGCTATTCCAAATCTCAGTGGACTCTCCTTTCTTTGTTGCAAGTAGGAAATTTTACATTAAAGGACATATATGATAATAATAATTCATATTAAGACTGAAAATGAAGATGAATAGTTCTAAAAAGTATCTAGTTACTATCCCACAATGTGAAATAGCCAGCATGGTTTACTATGAAGAGTAATCCATGTTGAGTGCTAGGAGACTTGCATTCTGGTACTATATCTGTCTGTAACTATTGCGTGATACTGGGTAAGTCATTTCCTCTAAAAGATACTACGTTAGCTTTTACTTCCAATTAAAACATTTTAAGAAATGCATGGATCAAATCTAAAGCTATTAATATAACATGTTTTATTCTTGCTACCCCATGAATGTACACTTAAGAATGAGTGAAGGTATTTTCTAAAATAAAAACTATTTAAACAAAAATTACCACAGTCACTTTGCTAGTGAAGGGCTGAGTTAAATTTTTAAAGTTTTTTTTTCTTTTTAAGCTGTCTTAATAGGTATCTTAAGATCATTCCACTCCTTCCTAGTCAGAAATGGATCCTCCCCTTATTTAGACAGAATGGTAAGACAAGGAGAGAAGGTAGAGTACATGTGGAGTTGATCACACTAGGATTAAAAAAGGTAAATAACCACCTGGCATTCTTTTCCCTGAAGCTTGTATCATTATCAGCCACAAATATTAATTTATTCACAATGTTGTGTTGGTCCTGTGCTTATTCATATATTTAGCTGTTGGTGGCACCAATCCAGAAATCAAGTGGGGAGTGGATAAGCTGTTTGATAAACTTCGTCTATTTAGAGTTCTCCTTTTTAATGAACTTTACATGCACAGCAATGCATATTCATAAGCCACATAAAATATTGGCCACCACATTGTCCAGTCTATGCATTGTGGTACATTAAAAGGAAACACAACTCAGCTATAGAAGTACTGCATATCTTTGCTATAGTTTGGCTTAATGGGAATGGCACAGGGGTTTTATACAGTGCACCACATAAGAAGTTTTGACCTAAATCTCTTGAGACATCTTTCTTCTTCCCTAGGGGACTGCCAAAAAGTATATTTAGAGCTTCATCGAGGTTGTTTTTTCCCTGCTTTGCTGCCCGAGTCCCCGTCACGTGACATATACATCGTGCAGCATATACATACCTCATGAAGTGTGTGAAGGCTACTTACCTTGTCACCATCAGCTCACTTTGCAGATTCAGCACAACCAAGGAAAGCAGGGGATAATAATTATAGTAGTTTTCAGCAGTGATGTAAGCTTTCAGATACTCATATATTTCAATACATTTTACATTGTTAAATGTTACAGAGAATGTTTATTCCTATGACTAAAAATGAAATTGTCTGACTTTATTATCCCAAATAAAATGGCTTTAAAACTTTATTGACTTGATCAGTTTATAATATTCCTTTACTTCTAGAAAAGTATGCCTTTAAATTGACTTTTTATTCTTTCTAACTTTGCTCCTCTGTAATAATGTCAAGCCATTCCTAATCCTACATGTCTGATGCTCAAAATACTCTACACAGAGTAAAAAGGCAGTGCAATTTGTTATTTCTAATTGGTATTAGATTTTACATTTTTTCTCTTTGATATCTTCCTAATTGTGTCCTGAAAACATCGCATTCCCATTGGGCTAAAATAATGCCAAATCCTAAAATACAATTAAGTATACGCACATGCTTATTCATATTATATTAAAGGAACATCATTACGATAAGATTTGTTTTTATTTTAAAAACAACTCACTTTTCTGGCTATATAAAAGCAAAGTTTAAGTGCAGATGTAGAATATGGTAATAAAATACAGAATATGTAAGTAATACAAAATTTTAATGTTTATCTTCCTATTCCTAGAATTACGTTTCTTATGGGAAGATATTTTAAAAATAGAATGTGATTGAATAGTTTTATGTTTACATGTTAACTATTCATGAAACAGCAGAAATGCCAATGATTATAAAAAGCAAGTTGTTTATACATTTGACATTTCTTTTTAAAATAATGCTTTGATTACTATAATGTAGAAATGATGCTGATAATTTTATCTCAAAAATATTTAATTTTATGGTTTATTAATGACACAAGCCATATTTTAATTACTCATCTTTATAATTGTTTTAAGCTCTTTCATTTCATCATTTTTTAATTAAAGATTATTTTCATATGGTAAAATTCACCCTCTTTTAGTGTACAGTTCTTTATATTTTGATAAACATACAGTTGCATAATCACTACCGCAATTAAGATACAGAATAGTTGCATAATCCTTCAGACTTCTTCATATGGATTTTAGTCAACCCTTCCTCCCATCCTCTAGTCCCTGGTAACCACTAATCTGTTTTATGTCCCTATAGTTTTGTCTTTTCAAGTCTGTTACATAAATAGAGTCATAGGGTAGGTAGCTTTTGGAGTCAGGCATCTGTCACTTAGCATAATGCATTTGAGAATCATTTATATTGTGTATATCATTTTTCCCTTGCAAGAACCTAGTTGCTTTTTCCTTAGGAATTTAGAATCTTCCTCTCATTTTTCATTCAAGTATATTTCTATATTGCCTTCAGTTACATTTTGGCTTATTAGCAGTTGCTTGTCTTATAAACAATATAAGAGATTTTACTGGTTAATACTTTCTAAGAATTTAATCTTGAGGTCTCCACCATAGTTCTCTACCTTCCATTCCCACTTCTGCCCTAGCCTCTCTTTTGCTGTCATACTTGCTTTCCTTGTTCCCACAGGTGTTTATTTTTCATATCATTTGCACTCCTTGTCATCTATTTGACTGATTCATATAAGGCCCAGTCAGATTGCTAGTTCTTACAGAAGAAACTCATTATCAATTGTTTAATGATGTTCTTTCACTTATTAATTCATTCCTAAATCATTGTACATTCATCAATTTCTGTAAATGGCAAAAGAAATAATTGAAGAATCCTAGAATTGAAAGAAAACTTTGAGATCATGAAATTATTTTCTAATCTTCCTCCCAAGTTAGATGAGAGGTAGTGATAGGAGTCCAGGAGTCTTTGTCAAATTGCCTGTGGGACCTAGAGCAATGAAAATGTGGATAAAAAGAGAATTAACAAAATATATAGGCAGGCTGCCAAGAATAAATTGTTAATTTGAAAATGCTAAGCCAAAATGGAACAGAAACCAGGGAGGCAATCAGCCTGGAGAAATTACCAGGTTTTTTTGGATGGTTATGAGCAGTTTAAAGATATATGAACATGAAGGAGGGAATCCTCATTACCTTAGCTCTGGCCGATGGCTTTCAAAAACATAGATGGAGGCATCACATTTCCTGATTTAAAATTATATTACAAAGCTGTGGTAATCAAAACGGTATGGTACTGGCCTAAAATCAGACACATAGACCAGTGGAACAGAATAGGGAGCCTAGAAATAAATCCAAATACATATGGTCAACCAGTTTTTGAAAAGGACACCAAGAGGACACAATGGAGAAAGTATAATCTCTTCAATAAATGCTGCTGGGTAAACTGGATTTCTGTATGCAGAAGAATGAAATTGGACCCTTATGTTACAGCAGATACAAAAATCAACTCAAAATGGATGAAAGACCTACGTATAGGACTTACAAACTATAAAACTACTAGAAGGGAACACAGGAGAAAGACTGTTGGCCTTGGCAATGATTTTTTTGGATGTTACACCAAAAACTTAGGCTACAAACAAAAACAAATAAATGAGACAATTAAAAAGCTTTTGCACAGCAAAGACATCAGTTAACAAAGTGAAATGGCAGTCTACAAACTGAGAAAAATATTTGCAAATTATATCTTTGGTAAAGGTTAATATCCAAAATTTCAAAAGAACTCATATAACTAGGCCAGGTACAGTGGCTTATGCCTGTAATCCCAGCACTTTGGGAGGCCGAGGCAGGTGGATTGCTTGAGCTAAGGAGTTCAAGACCAGCCTGGGCAATATGGTGAAACCATGTCTCTACAAAAAATAAAAAAATTAGTGGGGAGCGGTGGCATGCACCTGTGATTCCAGCTACTTAGGAGGCTGGAGTGGGAGGATCAATTAAGCCCAGGAAGTTGAGGCTACAGTAAACTGTGACCAGGCCACTACATTCCACCATGGGCGACAGAGCATGACCCTGTCTCAACAAACAAACAAGCAAACAGAAAAAAAACAACTCATACAACTCAACAGTAGAGAAACAATCAGATTAAAAAATAATGAAGCCTCGAATAGACATTTATCCAAAAATAAATGAAATAGTTCTCTACCTATTTCATGAAATGAAAGAAGACAAAGAAATGGCCAACAGGTATATGAAAATATGCTCAGCATTATAAATTACCAGGGAAATGCAAATCAGAACCACTGTGAGATACCATCTCACACCTATTAGGATGGCTACTTCCAAAAAGGCAATAGAAAACAAATGTGCTCATTTGTAGGAAAGGGACCTCCTATCCACTTTGGTATGAATGTAGATTGGAATGACCATTATGGAAAACAATATGGAGGTTTTTAAGAAAATTATAAATAGAACTATCATATAACCCACCAATCCGTCTTCTAGGCATGTACCCGAAGGAAATGAAGTTATAAAGATACCCGCACTCATACGCTCATTGCAGTATTACTCACAGTAGCCAAGATGTGGAAATAAGTGTTCATCAGCAAATGAATGGTTAAAGAAACTGTGGTAAATGTAGTTGTCCCTTGGTTTCTGTGGAGGATTGGTTCCAGGACCTCCCTTGGATACCAGAATCCATGGATGCTCAGGTCTCTGATATAAAATGGTATAGTGTTTGTGGGAATGGGGCTTGGGGATGAAATGAGGAGATGTAGGTCAGAGGATACAAAGGCACAGATATGTAGGATGAATAAGTCTAAAGATCTAATATACAACATGAGGGTTTTGGGTAATAAAATTGGGATTCATTTAAATGAGAAGATTTTAGCTGCTCCTGCCATCAAATCAAAATGGATGACTACGTGAGATGATCAATATGTTAATTTGCTTCACTATAGTAACCTTTCTACTGTCTATGTATATCTCATAATATGTTGTATGCTTTAAAAATACACAATAAAGTTTACTCTTTAAAAACCTGCCATGAGTGAAGAACTTGTTTTTATAATGTATAATATTTGAAAAAATTTAATTGATACAAAGTTCTTCCTTACAGTGAATTGGAATCAATTAGCCACTATTTTTAGCTGTGTGCTTTGTATTTACACAGGATGTATCACATAGATAACTTTTTACGTGTCTAAAAAATTTTCATTTCTAAAAAATTTTCATTTCCTCGACAAAAAACCTTGAAATTTCATCTCAATTTTTCTCTAACAGTTGTGTTACATTGTTAATGAAACTGAAACTCATTTTTTAATAAATTGCACTTAATATACCATCTGAAAGTTTATTCTTAAAGTAAGATTTGTATCTCCATTAAATTTTTGTTTTTTTAAGTTCAGTTATCCAGCATGTCAAGATTTTGAAGAAATTCTGATTCTTTTATTTATGTTAGCAATTGTGTTATCCATAATTGTGATTAATACATTTTATAGTTTTTCTCAATTATTTATAAAAATATTGAGCAGAACATGGTTAAGAATAGAGCCTTTTTTATTTCTAGTGAGGGCATACTCCTTCACTTGTCATTAATCCTTTGGGTGTGATTGTTTAGCTACTGATATATATTTGAAATTATAATGGCTAACATTTATTGAGCAGTTCCTTTAGGCACTTTTCTAAACACTTTATGTGTATAAATTCATTTAATCCTCGTAATCTCTTTATAAGAATGTTGTTATCCCCATTTTATGAGTGGCAAGGCTGAGTCACAAATTGTCAACTGTGAAGGGTCTGAAATTTACCCTATTTGCAAACCAGCAAATTAACCAGTTCCTGTTTTGTTTATGCTCAGGAAACACAAGACTCTTGAGTCAGAGACAGGACTTTATACTAACAGTATGAAAAGCAACATGAGTTTCAGGTTTGTTTTGGTGCCCTTGTCCCCCAAGTCCCACAGGAGCTCTGTAGAGTGGCTGGGGTTGATGTTTCAAATTCAAGGAGTTGTGTCACAAATGAGGAATCCCACGTTTAGGAAGCCCAGTCTTTTAGATGGACTGTAAGAAAATTTACTCTTTCTTTCAGAGGCTATTCCAAGGCTGTTTGCTAGACAAAGATAGTCCAGAACAAAAGCTGCCCAGTACCTTTGCTAACAAGACATGCAGAAATAGGAGAGACCCATGGAAATTTGCCTCTCATCCCAATTGTTAAGAAATTTGCCCAAAATTACACAAATAGTAAGTTGATTTACTCCAAGTTGGCCATGACAGTATTTCTTCATACTTCTCTTAGTGTAGATACTGTGCAGCTAAGACATTTCTCTGATCCACTTATCTAGTAACAGTGTCAGAAAAGGAAACAAGGTTTGGCATGGATTATTTTTAACAAGTCTATGGCAGGTTTTTTAGAAAATTTTTAAGTGCTCACAAACCATCTGTTTAATAACCTGCTCTAGAATTTTGTTGGGGAATAGTGTCATGCTCACTGATCTTCATTTTCTAGAATCCTTTAACCTTAAAAAAACCAAGAGAACATTTGCCTCCTTATGTATTCTGTCTGTTTTCTTCTTCTTTGTAACTCTTCTAAGGTTATCAGCTATGGTTCTGTGATGTTTATAAGCCTTGAAACTGTAATCTATTGGTCCTGTGTACCTGTACTCATTTAAAGTGACTCATTGTCCTCTTACTAATTTCTGAGCTTTGATTTTTCTTATTAATCATATTTGATTTTCCATTTCACCTTCAACATTGTGTGTGTGTGTGTGTGTGATGTGTAGAATGCAAAAACCATGCAAGATTCAAGTTCTGTTTCATCTCAGTTATCTGATAATAATCATTGTTACCAAACAGTAGGCTCATCCCTTAGTTAATATTTTTTCTATACCTAAGGAGATCTTGAAGTGTCCTCATTTTTTTTTATCTGTTTCAGCTCATTTTGAGCATTTATTAAATCTTTGAGCCATGTTTCTGTACTATTCTTTGCCATGGATGTCACTTCTAAGGTTGAAGAATCCTTGTATAACTCTTCTGTTTCTTTGGATATTTTCCAATTTGTTCTTTGGTAGTGTTTTCTGAGTTTGGAGGGTCATTATTTCACTTTAGTAATTCATAATTTCAATAGATGACCTGTCCCAAAACATAATTGATTTTAGAATTTTATGCCGAGCCATCATAAATGACAGGGGTTGACAAAATTCTTCTGTAAAAGGCTCTATAGTAAACGTTATAGGTTTTTGGACCATCTATTGCAACTCTTTCTCACTGCCATGATACTATAAAAGCAGTTATGGACAATATCTAAATGAATGACTGTGCCTGTGTTCCAGAAAGGTTTATTTATGGAAACTTAAATTTCATATAATTTTTGTTTAATGAAATAGTCTTCTCTTGATATTTATTCAACCATTTAGAAATGTAAAATATTCTTACTTCACTGTTCATTCAGAATCAGGCAGTGGACTGGTTTTAACCCATGGACTGTATTTTGCTACACACACACACACACACACACACACACACACACACATACCACTATGGTTATTCATATACATATAGACACATCTTTTAAATCTCCGTCTCTAAAATTCATGCCACATTTCATTCACTTGCTTGGAATTATGAGCTTAAAATTAACATGGACTTCCTAAAATTCTTCCACAAGCTCTTTCTTGAAATAGCTCTTCCCTTTTCACTGCAATTGAGTCTAAAGTAGTAGTTCTCAGAGAGAAGACATTATCAGTAAATCAATAAGTTGTTAAATGTTTGACTTTTGGTATCATTAGTATTACAATATAAATTTTGATAATAAAGTACGATGACCAGCTCAGTCTTCAGAGATCTAGATAGTGAACCAGGAATAACAGTTACGTAACTTTACCAGTGGTCAGGGCAAAACAAATGTCAGAAGTATCTTCAGACAGGTAACAGAGTCACGAAGCTTCAGAAACAGCATTGGCAACCTTAAGTATGAGACAAAACTTTGTCTCAATCCAGAGCTTTTTATGTATGCTTTGTTAAGTCAGAACTTAACGAATTGTACCCGTAGGCTTAGGGTACAATTAGATGAGTAAAGTATCTGGCTGGAATAGGACATCGGAAAGCTGATTACACCAGGGCTCTCAAGCAGCCAGATAATGAGGTTTGCTTCTGTGACTTTGGATAGAAAGGATCTCCTAGTATATTTATTTACAGTGGCTCTTTAGCTAGGTTTAAAAAAAATGTATTCTGGTATGTATGTATTTATGTATGTATTTAAGATAATTAAAACCAACCTTGCCTAGTCTGTGTAGGGGAATGTTTCTGTTCTTATTTTTGATGTAAACCTTGTGGATTATACAGTTTCAGCTGGAGGAAAAAGGGGAGCTGAATGAAAAGACTAGAAATGAGGATTGGAAGGTTCTTTTCCTTTATGTTTTTTCTTCCTTACTATGGACAAGTCCACAATACTCAGCTAGCTAATTGATTGTTTAATTTTTTTCTTCAGAATATATATCTCTTTTTGACAGTAGATTTGATTTAGAGGTGACATTTGTTTTCTTTTTTACATGAAAGACTTGTAAATTGAACAAAATCATTTCTTTTTTGTCCCTTGGAATTATTATCTTTTTTATTACCATTTTTCAACATCTTAAATAAGGAATTTGTGATTTTTGACTTTCAACTAACCCATAATAGACATTCCTCCAATCTCTCCCTTTGAATTCATTTTGAATTTTGTTTGACTAAATTCTCTTATGTGAACTCTATTCTTACCATTTTAAGGATCAGAAGACATTCTTCGATACTATAATACTGAATTTCTTTGTGAAGTTATTTAGTTCAGAATTGTATGATTTCTGTATTTCTGAGTGTTTAAGATTTCTGATTCATAGGTCTAGGTGGTTACCATTGTGTTGAATTAAAGTCCTTTTTATGATGGTGTACTTGCTTTACCAAAATTACGGAGAGCATGGCTTTCGGAAGAGAAGCATTTTTAAGTAAAGCATTTATTTAAAACTACAGGCTAATCTTTAGAATTAAGACAACAAGAAATGAAATATTTATGAGACAGGGCTTGACTGTATGAGAAAATACAGGCAAGGCTGTGGCTGTGGTTTCATTACATTACTTACAGTTACCGTGTGACCTAAAAAACGAAAAGTGCAAAAAGACCTGATGCAGTCAGGTATGGGGACTACTGAGATATGCATGGCTAATTATCTATATGGTCTTTCTCAGAGTGAAGTTCTCTTTTTATTTTTAGAAAATGTTAATAGAGGATGAGGAAATACAACTAGAAGTAAAATACTGTGGATAGTGTAAGTGATGGAAATTTAAGAAAGATGTCACTGAAAAACTACTGATATGTACACTTTGTAGTCTTTATTTCCATACAGAGCTCTATTGTTATTTCTCTTTTTCAGTCATGTTTTCCAACAAGAACACTTAATCATTTTAACTATTTATTAATCAATTTACATTTCAATATGTGGTAGTAAAAGTTAAACTTAGTGTGTTTCTTGATGTGGCAGTTGGATTCTCCCTTGCAAAATGCCTAAGTAAATTATGACAAACCAAGCTAATTGAAGCATTAGTTAAAGGAGTCACCTTTTATTGTTAGAAAATAAACACATTTATTCAAATAAAAATATCTAATATGTTTTAACATGTTTGTAAAATGTTACAATGCTGTTGAGGAAATATCTTAAACATTATTTAAATATGTGAAAAATTAACTGTGATAATTTTACTAATAATAATTATTTAGGGGAAACTGTTAAAATGGCAATTCCAATGGAGGTCTGATCTGTATATTCTGGTTTTGAGTTTCTATTACTAATCTAAAATGATGTCAGTAATTTCACATATAGAAAACAAATTATATAAAGTAGGGAATACTTTGAGACAGAAGTGAAGAAAGGGATTGAGAAAGATGGAGATAGAAAAAATGAGATAGTTGTGAGTTTATCTAAAGACTGGGACATTTTAGTTTGTATCAGTTTTTGTGTAATTTTTCCTTTAACATTTCAGTTAAATTTTTTTCAGCCTTTTGTCTCAATATATACATTATCATAGTGGTTAGTTTAAAATTACACAAAATGAAGTCAGTTTGGGGAATCATCTGAAGAATTTCATTAAGTCTTTTTCAGTCAACCATATTGAAGTCTAGACAGCTTTCCAAAGTTTCTCAGTTGGCTGTTTGGAATTGGGAATGCATGTTTTCCATAGAAAAATAATGTTCTAAAATTAATTAGTTTGTCATAAAATATTGCATTGTGATACTAGCACTTAAGACAGAAAAAGTAATTTAGTTTATTTGTTTTAAATGCTTATGGTTGATGCTAACTAGTTCATGGACTTCCCAGCCAGCCCCAGATGCTGTTTTGTCTTTTGTAAATGCTCATTTTCCACAGAGAATTTCTTAATCACCTGGCTTCTGAACATTCTTCCTCCAGGTTCCCTTGGGAAATAGGTCATCTCACATTGTTCTCTGAGGTGAATTTAGAATCTGAGGTACAGCTTTGGGTTTTAAAGTGGCCTAGACCTTTGAGTTCCAATTTTATAAGATAGCTGACGAGATGATTAAGGCAGGTATATGTTTTCTGCAGATGAGAACATAATAGAAATTATTATACCCAAGGTTATATGGCTAGTAAATAGCAAAGCCCAGAGTAAGTGTGTCATCTCCCTCTTCCTAGCCTAGTGCTCTTTCCTCTGTTTATGCCACACTACTTCTCATGAATTGAGAATTTGAGTCTTCAGAATGTTTCTTAGATGTTAACTGCCTGGAAGGCAGAAACTATGGCTTTTGTTTCTTCTGTAGTTCTTTGTAGCATTTGTCCACACAGTGGAGGCTCAGCAGGAATATTTGTTAATGGAGATGTGGACTTGACTTCATGGAAAGAGGCTTTGGCATCAGGCAGATGGAGAGCAAATTCTAGGCTCAGCCACAAGGATGTGGCTGCATGACTTCAGGCAAGTTATTCAAAGTGTGAACCTAACTTTTGTCTCACCTGTAAAATATAGACAAAAATAACTATATTGTAGTATTACTTTATGAATTTAAAACCATATTTGTAAATATCCAACATAGTAACTGTCAGGTAGGAGATGCCCTCTCTTTAGTGATAACTAGGGATCTTTTGACTCGTTTTTTCGTAGCTCCTCTCCCTTCCTTTTTTTTTTTCCTTCAGAGGAGTGTTTTTATTTGTTCATTGGCCTTGTTTTATATGTTTTTCATCCTAAAAACTAAAGTGCCAGGGTTTAGGATGGGGCAACTTGTTTTGCTAAAAGAACATCCTCATAACTGACCCTGTTAATTTTGAGGAGCTGGAAGAAAGGGAAATCTGCAATTTACCAGAAGCAAATATATCATGTTCCTCATTTCTTGTCCCCTTTGATCAGGCAGTTATGTTACAAACAGCTGATCCAGAAACATTCTTTATAGGAATATTTGAATTTGTGGGTGTGTTTAGATGTAAGATACTGTCTTTGTCTGGACCTGTATAACCTTGGAAACCTGAAACTAAAAATTAATTTTGAATTTTGTTTGTGGTATTTGTGAGCAGAGTTATAATTGTTTATTCATGAAGTTCTCTGAGGCTATTAGATGTGGCAACACTAAATGTTACCCCATTTTAACATTTTCTCAGTTTTATAGAATATTCTTTTTCTAATCAAAAGCCTTAGACCTTATTTATTTGATTTAAATATGTTTTTAAGTTAATAAACTCATAATTATAATCAAATCTCATTTTCTGGAGAAATACGTTTTATAAGCAATTTAATATAATAAATTTAGGAGATCCCTAGTTTTCATGTGTCATTTTACTCTCTTACTAGTATTTGTCTTGTATTCCGCTAATGGGGTTAGAGAAATGATTTCTATGTCGTTTGATTTGGTGTCTTAGGTCGTTTCTTTTGCAATAACAGCTGCTCTCCGGTTCTGAGGACCTCTTCCTGGGCCTATAACTAACGTGGGAATTTGACTCTTAAGTTGGCAATGTTTAGGAATTTAGGAAGCCAGTTTTCCTGGTTCTGAAAAGGAGTAATTTTCTGTTTTTATAAGCAAGGCTAATTAATGACCAGTTTGTATTAGAACTGAAATCTTCTCCTTTTTGTCTAATGGTCCAGACCATTTTATCTTATGAAGTGAACTTTTCACAAAGTACTGCCGTGGTCCTATAATAATACGATATCTTATATGTACTGTTGACTACCATTTTACATGTGCGCATTGAAGGAATCAGGTTGGAAATGCCAAGCTTTTAATTATAGGTGTTAGGCACTAAGGAAGATCATTTTAAAGATAATTTCACACTCATGTCTCTTCCTTCCCCTTCAGTACTAGGTTGGATAATTTAGTCAAAGCATAGTCCCCTTTCCTATTTGTCTGGAAATAATTATTTACTGAGGAGATATGTGCTCAGTGGAAGAAAGGTTTGGCAAGTAATACATATTCTTTAGCTCGTTGGTGTTGGGAGCATATGTTAGTGATCCTATAATAAAAAGCACATGCTTAAAAAGTGGTTACTGTGTGTGGGTAGTAACTATTTTTATGCAGTATTGTGTCATGGGAAGGGCTTCATTTTGATTGGGGATAATGGATGAATTTAAACCAATATACAAGTTTTGTAATCATTTTTTTCCCCACGATCTAATCCTGCCCTAGAATATGTACTCATACAACGTAAAATCTTAGGATTCCATGGTACTTACTTAGAGGTCAACTTTAGCAAGATTCTAAAGTAAATATATGGTAAAAATGAGTGTTAAGTAATGTAAATGTGAATTTAGCTACTAGAGAAAGTAAAAATAAAGCCAAACTACTTTGACCAAGTCACATGACTTTGTAAGATTACTAAGTCAGTTTTGTTCCTACATAAAACTTTTTCCTGTATCCTTATCTCATTTATTATTTGCTTGACTAAAAAGATTCTAAATATGAACCAATTTGACTTAATATAAGTTTAACACTGTAATTTTTATTTTGAGAACACATCCATTTTTGTTTGTTACCTTCAGGGTTGGTCTTTTTAGAATTAATTGACCTGACCATATAAAGTATTATATTAATTATAATCTAGACATGAACTTTTATTTCAGGACCAAGGTTGGTGTCTGACACAAACTGGTGAGGTTCTGAATGCTTATAAATCTGTCAGTTCCTTCTTTCCATATTCAGAGGCTGGTTTCCTAAAAGCAGCCATTTATGTTTTTAGTAACTTAGGTTTTTTGCTTTTGTTAATACATTTTTGGTAAGATACAATAATTTCTTCAAAGTTTTAAAACAATTTTTGTATTCAATCTAATAGGCTAAGTTTTTTAAACTGCCATTAGACCTAATTATTCCTGGAGGATTTTTCTTAGAATTGAGTGTTTGAGAATGTATTAAAATGTGGGTTATTTACATGTCTTTTTAAATGTAAAACTTAGAACATAAGTTTAAGATAACCTTTTTACATAGACTTTCATTAGAACTATTAGTTTGGCAACATTAAACAATCATAATAGTTTCCTAGTTTTGCATCATACATTTATCTATTAAGATCATGTTAACATTGTTTTCAAATTACAGTTTCTCACAGATCAGTTTCATTCAGAAATTAATTTTTACATGCCTAAATGCCTATATTAGTTTAAAAATGTTTCATTTAATTGCTACATTTAATCTTCTAAATCTAGGTTACATAGAATGATGAACTATATCTAGCAATATTTCTCTGCCCTGTTTTTAAGGGGGAAAAAAATAGGCCTGCACATTTAACATATGAAACACTCACAAGATAATTTCATAAAATAATAAATATTAAAACTTTTAATATTTTGCTTGATTTTTTTAAGAAATAAGCACTCTATATTACTCATATTATCCTAATTGCAATTTATTATCCTAATTGCACACTGTTCAGTGGGTTAGACACCAAAGAGGTGTCAGAGTTTGTTGTTGTCTTGTAATTTCGTTTGCATCAGTAAAAGCAAGATACTGCAAAGAGCATGGTAAATGTTTTGCTGTATAATATTTGTTGAATTTATTAATTTATTTTAAAATAGATTATGTATTTGATAACATAGTTAGATTCAATATTACCAATGAAGGTGGGGAGCATTTCTTTTTAATCAGTGTATACATTTTAATTCCAAGGTCATGTATTATGTTCATCTGCGTCTTTAATGTCATGCACTGTCTCATCTTCATAATTTGTCTTAATAGTATAAATCGAAATAAAAGTATAGTTTGGTGAAGTGTGATTAAAATAATAAAATGAGGATGCAGTATTTGAAAATACAAACAGTAAGTTTTGAAAGTTTGTCTTTCTACAAAATTGAACTGTTTGAAGAGACTTTATATTGATTTTGTGAAATAGCAGGCAGATGAGTCATCCAAATTTTGTAACTTTAGGAAATCAAGAAGTGTTAGTCACTGTAGAATTCGAAAATGCTGCATGCTTTATATATTAACTTTTAATCATAAATGTAAGTCACTGTGTTCATTTCAACTTTAGCTTTTTCTTATAACTTATTTTTACTAAAAATAGTTAAAGGAAAAATTTCCTAAAATATTGTGTTTTTTTTAAACAATGTTTATATTTTTATTTGTTGTTAAATGATAAATATCTGTCAGAATATTTACAGTCTTAATTTCATTTGAATTGAAATCTTATATTTTAAGATAGAGATTTCTTTAATTTCCATGAGAGCTTTAAGAACTTAGGATTTGAGCATTTGCTGTGGCATATGGTGCATTTTCTGTCCTATTTTGTATACCAGCCCATTAAGGAGAGAAAGTGAAGTAAGTAATCTAAAAATAACTTGCTGTTGGCCTAATTTAACAACAACAAAAAAAGTCTTCTGTGCATAAGTAAAGTTCCACATTTTGTCTCCCCTAGTGGAAAATCTCTGAAGCATTTTGCCACTTATTCACAGAACAGCATCTTGTTTGGCATCATCAGTACAGCCAGAAGGGCTGTATTGACTTCTTTTTATTATTATGTGTGCTAGCCCTAGTCATAGTACTAAACTCCTTAGTCCGGAAGGACCCACCTTATCTGATGATTACCATTTGGCACTTATGCACACACCTTTTTCCAAAATGCAATCGTTTTCACAGAAAAATTTACAATTTTGAACTTGAATTGGTGTTTACAAAAAACAATAGAATTAAAAGTATATATAAAAATTAATCACAAGAGGTATAGCTATGCTTTTAAAAGTTTATTTTTTTGCTATTCAACTTATCTTTAAGTTATCATAGGCCATTTAAAAACATAGCTTATAAGATGAAACAAGGTTAATGGATTTTTTCATCTTTACCTTTTCTTTGTTTTTTTTTTTTTTTGCCATTTTGTTCATACTATTTACTGTTTTTCAGATTGTTAATGTTTTCATACTTTTTGGCATCTTCTTGTCATGCTAATTGGGGTACTTGTGGCATAGAAACCAGAAGATAATGCTTCTTTTTCTAACTTTAAGATTTTGGACACTTTTGGACATTTTGTATGGTTATACATTCAGTATTGATTAGAGGTGCAAAGTACCTCAGGAGGTTGAGTATGGGACATTAATGGTAGAATGATGCCTTTCTTCCTGGGAGGGGGAACTTCTTGGCCCTGATGTATTTAAAAGCTTTTGCACTTAACATTCAAAGGAATTTTTATTTCTTCCATGAGAGCTTTAAGAATTTAGTAGTGAGCATTTGCTGTGGCATATGGTGCATTTTAAATTTTAAAATACTTTTGAATCCTCCATAAGCATTCATTCACTGATATGTTGGACTTGTATGAGCTTAGAACACCCATAAAGAATACTTTAGCTCTTAAAAAAATAAGGTGTGGAGCAGATAGGAAAGAAACTTTGTTAAATAATAGCATGATTTAAGTATTAGAAGGATTGGAAGAAGCAGCAACAGCCCTATTAGGGATCTGCTGTATTAGAGTGCTGCATTAATGCCTGTGATGAATCACATCTCCCAATATCCAGGTTCTCATGAAGTCCCCTCCCACAGTTACTCTGGGTTGGTTATGTGACTTGCTTTGGCAGGTGCAACATCAGTGGATATGATGCAAGTAAAGACTTTATAAGTGCTTGTACATTGGAGCTTACATTGGTGGAATGCTGCTGTCACCATGTGAGGAGGCCTGGTATAGCCTCCTTAGTGATGGAAGATCACATGGAGAGACCTACCACAAGGGCCCAGGTGAGCTCTCCCCTACCTGCCCTACCAGGTGAAGTCAGCTGCATAAGTAAGCCCATGCCAGATCAGCAAGAAGAACCATGCAGCTAACACAGAATTGTGAGAAACAGTGAATTGTTACCTTCAGCACTAAATTTTGAGGTGGTTTGTTATATAGCAGTAGATAAAACATGAGGGAATTATCCAGCTACAGGAACTTCTAAGTGTTTTTCTGTCTTCCTTTATAGCAGTTGCTTTGGTTACATTTCTGCTATACCTACTATTTGTGAAACACTGTTTCAGGTTGCAGAGAATTTAATAGTAATTTTTCACAATTGTCACTATGTAAAACAGGATTTTAAAAAATACATCCTACTTGAGGGAAGAGGTCTAGAAATGAGGGGAGCATTAATAATGCTTCAAATTCATACCTATTTGACATGTTCTGGTGAGCTGCTTCGAAAAGCTTCACTGATCCATGTGGATGAGAAATTGGATCTCATGGGAGCAACTCACCTTAAGAAAGGAGAGATTTCGGGTTTGAAGACGTTCCCAGGGCCAATGATAGTTATGAGAAAAATGGGTATTTATTCAAGCAGAAGTTGTGAACTGCTCTGATGGACTACTATTAACTACTCCACTGCAGAATTTGTGGCAGAGTCCTAGGAAGAACAGGGACCAAAAACAGCAGCAATACTAAAATCACTGCCTGTAAGAGTTTATGGGCATAATGCAATTATACTTTGTCAGTAGTGCACAAGAGTGTGCCATAAATGCCAGTCAAAGGGATTTTTGCTCACTGCAATAAGGTGCCTTTTGAATCACCTTGAAACACAAACCTGAGGAGTGCTCACATATGGGAAATATCAGGTGTTGAAACAGTGAATCAGTGATGTAGGAAGTTACAAATACCAGTATCAAAAAGGGGAATGTGGTTTCTATGCCTTTTTTTTTTTTTTTTTTTTTTTTAAAGAAAGGGTTGCACTTTGTGGCCCAGTCTAGAGTGCAGCAGTGTGATCTCAGCTCACTGCAACCTCTTTCTCCTGGGTTCAAGCAATTCTCCAGCCTCAGCCTCCTGAGTAGCTGGGACTACAGACATGTGCCACCAATGCCTGGCTAATTTATTTTTGTGTGTGTGTGTGTGTGTGTGTGTGTGTGTGTGTGTGTGTGTGTGTTTTATAGAGATGACATTTTGTGTTTTTTGTAGAGATGGGATTTTGCCATGTTTCCCAGGCTGGTCTCAAACTCCTGAGCTCAAAGATATCCACCCACCTTGGCCTCTCAAAGTGCTGGGATTACAGGCATGAGTCACTGTTCCTGGCCTGGTTTCTGCACTTCTAATGCTTATACTTGTGGTTGCTAGAATGTTTTCTACATAGGTTGAGGATGCAAATGCTCATTGTCAGGAGCAGGAGAATAGGGAGGCTCCAGTGGAACTTGGAGATAAAGGAACATCTGTGGGAAACCTCTTGGAACTTCCTTACTTACTTAGGAGGTGTTTGAAAGGAGTTAGAGTATCTGTGGGTGTGCAGATTTAGCCATTTTAATTGTTACAAATTTGACTCTTTCTTCCTCACCCTTATGTGGCCTGGGAGAACATGAGTTATACATGTCTATATTGAGTTCATTTCATCCGGTTGTCTTCATAAAGAGTGACAAACGCAAAAGGAAACAGTACAAAAAATTCAGATTAATTTCAGAGTCTTGAGTGTATTGTGCAATTTTAGGATATTGACTGATCCTTCATCAGAGATTGAATCATGATAGTGAAAGAATTACAAAGCTGTGAAAGAGATTCCTGTAAGAACAAGAATTAACACTTTAGAAGACAAAATTATTCCTAGTCTCTTTAGTTATCTGAAGTAGTATGTATGTAGATAGGTAATTGGTGTTCACAAACATAATCAAATTGATACTGTGGAAAAAGAAGGAATATAAAAGACCAAATGTGAAATAGAGTATAAAGACCTCTAGGAGAACTGTGGGAAAAAGCACAATTAAATCAACTCATGAAGAAAAGAAGCAAAGACCTTCTCAAATCCTAAACAAAAATCACTATATTTTATTAGAAATGAATTATACTTGAAATTTTTTATTTATCATTTTTATTTGTAGGGATGAGTTCCTATTCTGTCACTCAGGCCTGCAGGTGATTGTGCCATCATAGCTCACTGCAGCCTTGAACTCCTGTGCTCAGGCAGTTCTCCTGAGTAGCTGGGACTACAGGTATGTGCTACCATGCCCAGCTGTTTTTTTCTTTTTTTGTTTGTTTGTTTTTTGTAGAGAGAGGGCCTCACTTTGTTGCCCAGGCTTGTCTCAAACTCCTGGCTTCAAGTGATTCTCCTGCCTCAGTCTCCTGAGTAGCCAGTACAGTAGGTGTATACCACCATACCTGGCTATTTTTAATTTTTTTTTGAAGATGGGGTCTTGCTGTGTTGTCTAGGCTGGTCTCACACTCCTGGGCTTAAGTGGTATCTTGGCCTCCCGAAGTGCTGGGCTAAAGGTGTGGGCCACCACTCCTGGCTTTGGCAAAGATTTTTATATATTTAAAGCAGTGACCGTTAAAACCCCAACATGATTATTTTGGGGGTAAATAAATTTACCAATTTTAAAATAATTTGAGAAACGAGTTGAAAAATTTTATTTAAAGAGAAAGCAACATGAGAGGAGAATGAAGCTGTTACATCAATGTGAATTTTATATATGCCTTGTTTCATTGCACAAAGAATTTAAGAGAATTATAAAAAGAAGACTGTGCAGTGAAATATGATGAAGTAGAAAATAAAATCAAAATTAAGAAAAACATGATTCAGTATAGAAAGTCAAAATGAGGAAAGATGTCTATCAGAATGAAAGACAGAGAGAGCTCCTAATTTGCCTTTGTGATTACTGGCAGTTAAAGCAAAATGTAATTAGTTATAGAATACCCATTTTAAAAAAGAAGAATATATATATATGTATATACACATACGTATATATATACACATATATATACACACATATACATGTGTATATATATATATATATACACACATATACATGTGTATATATATATATACACACATACATGTATATATATATACACACACACACACACACAGACACACACACACATACATATATAATATTCATTAGGAAAGGAAATATTCTTTGGACTAAATTCTGCAAAATATTTCTTGTGTTGGGTCTTACTTGGGAAAAATGAGTGATACAGGGGCTAGATCCTTGACCACATTCCAGCAACAGATTTTCTGAAGCATCGCTTATGTCTGTTCCTGTAAAATTAAAAGTTATACCATCAAAGCACAACTCTGCAAGTTTATGAGACAGACTAAAATACATATGAGTCTGTTTTTTTTCTTTCATTATTACAGTTACCTATTTGAGTTAATTCATTTACACTTCAGTTAAATCTTTTGAAATGACAACTGCAGATTTATGTTTTTAATCCCTAGTTTCTCCATTGTGCCATAGATGAATTTTTTAAACAGTGTACTGAGCAACTCTTCCTGGATAGTCTTTCTTATTTTTCTTGGTTGGAATGCAAAATACTGCTTTCTTTCAAGAAGCTTAAATTGTGTTTCTCTATGATAGCTCCAACTTGCCTTATAGTTATTTCTATTCAGCTCCCAGAATGAACCTCATAGTGATAGTTGTTGTACTTGAGAGCCTATCTTTCTGAAAATATTGAAGTTATATCATCCTAAGATTTTGACTTGTATTAAATAGTCAAAGACTGAAAACAGTAACTACAAAGAAAGACTGAAATCGTGGAAGAAAAACTGAAACAAGGAAAGTTAGCAGGGTTCTCTAAGCAATTGAAAATTTGAAAACGTTTGTGTAAAATAGGAAAGAACATTACTTAAACAGGTGTTTTGTTTGTTGCTTTTTTTTTTATTTTGAATCATTGACTACTAAGTGTCAATTTAACTACAGATTATCACCTCAGTCCATCTACTTTTTTCCATTTTCAGCTTCACTATCACAGATTAAGGGCCTCTCAGCTCTAGCTTGGCGTACTGATGTAGTCTTCTAAAATATGTCTTAGTGCATGTTTCTGTTACGTGGCTTTTACTGTTTCATCTCTTTTTTCTTCTGTAGCTGTGCCAACCAGAGTGCAGGCATATAATAAGTACTTAATGCATATTTGTTGAATGAATTAATGGCTTTTTCATGGAACCTACCTCTCCAGAAGGTTCTCTAACATAGCAGGCAGAATGGTGTTTATAAAGCAGTTCTTTTTATGTTATTCCTGTGGTTATAATGACTCTTCATTTCTGTTGGAGAAATGACCACAGTCCTTAACATAGAGATCAGAGTTGTACAGTACGTGGCTCCTCTGCTGTCTCTTCTCCCTTGGCTCTCTGCTCTTAAACACACTGGCATCTGTTCATTTCCTTCAACTGTGCCATCCTCTTTCTTGTCTCAGAGCCCTTATTGGAGCTTTTTTCTTTGCCAGAAATATTGGCTGTTCATCTTCCCACTTTGCTTCTCTATTCAACCCTCTCATCTCAATTCAAATGCAGCTTCCTTGTGGAACGCTTTTTTTTTTTTTTTATCCTAACTAGATCTATGCTATGGGTTCTCATAACCCCCTGTTCTTTCAATAAAGTTCATAATGACACATTCATCATGGGAGAAGCTGATTAATGTTTGCCTGCCTCTGTGCCTCCACTCAACCATAAGCTTCTTAAAGGCAGGCACTTTTGTTTCCCCTCACTTTGAACCCAGCACTTGCATGGTACCTGGTGTGTGGTAGGAATTAAGCATTTATTGAATAAATGAGTGAATAAGTGAATGAATTTATTTATTCACTTAATCTCTGCCTTTTCCTGAATGAATTCAAAGTGCCTTCCACGATTGTAACCCCTCTAATAGCATGTTTCCCTAATTATGGCATAAATAGATATTTTTTCTTTTGGTTTAATTTTCCTCTAAAACTATTGGTTATATATTTTGAAGTTATGAATTTAAAAATAGACAGAGTAGCTCATGTAAAATCTGGATAGTGTGAGAAATTAACAAGTAAGACCGTTGGAACAACTCCAGATGCCAATTGCAGAATGAGACTCATGGTCCTACAGGAGGGAATTAATCTGTGGGTCAGCTCTATATCCCCTAGGTGAGTAAGGTTCTTTGGAAAGCCATCCAGGATTGGGCTAGGGAATCTGTTTGGGAACCAGAGTGGCAGAAGAAGGGGCAGTTGCAAGTAAGAAAACTGCCATAATTCCTGGTTTATAAGGACTTACTTTACTTTTAACCCTTTTCTAGACTTGCTTTTTGCTGGGTATAATAAAGACAAGCAAAAAATAATAATAAATGGAGTCAATAAGTGACAAAGGGAAAAGAAGTTCAAGAAGATTAGAATTGTATTAAAGTTAGAAATTGAATTTAAATTTTGATAGCTATACATTTGAAGTGATAGGTATAAAGACATTTAAAATGATAGCTATAAATGAGAATAGGAAAATAAAGATTGACTCCAATTCAAGAAAATAAGGATAAAAGTGAAAAATTGAAAGAATAACAATATGACATTTGAAAGATAAAAGATGGAGGTTAGATAAGGATATAGAGTATTGAAATAAATTCAAATTAATAGTAAAGTATATGGGATTAAAAATGTAAAATGGGTAGGTGATTATGATTAAAAATTAATGTGGAAGAAAAGTGATTAGAGGAGATGTAAGGAAGGGTCTCTTCATAAGAGAACCCATACCCTCCTGAAGCCCTGGGCCTTCGGTCTCCCACTCTTCAAAGGGTACTCATGCCTTTCCCCACTCAACATGCTCTGAATATCAAGTCCCAGTCCAGTCCAAGGTAATCTTTTGGGGAATATCTGCATACTCTGGGAAAGGCTCTTTAAAAAAATTTTTTTTAAAGTTAATACATGTAGCTGGAGTAAATGTTAGCAGCTTATAGCAAAAGATTCTGCATCCAAGTAACTCTTCCCTTAAGCTTGGCAGGTGAAAATAATCTTTTCACCTCAGGGGAAAAGTTTTTACTTTGATTTAGTAAATATAGATTCTACCTGGAGGCAGATTATGCCATCTTGTTTTATTTATTATAGAATTATAATAGTGAATGCTTTAAGAATATAAATTATATACATTACATTACTTTGTTTGACTTTTTAATTTTTATTCTTTTTTCTTGAGACAGAGTCTCACTCTGTCATCCAGGATGGAGTACAGTGCCTCAATCTCAGCTCACTGCAATCTCTGCTTCCTGGGTTCAAGTGATTCTCCTGCCTCCAAGTGATTCTCCTGCCTCAGCCTCCCAAGTAGCTGGGATTACAGATGTGCACCACTATGCCCAGCTAATTTTTGTATTTTTAGTAGAGACATGGTTTCACCATGTTGGTCTGGCTGATCTCGAACTCCTGACCTTAAGTGATCCACTCACCTTGGCCTCCCAAAGTGCTAGGATTACAGGCATGTGCCACCACCTCTGGCCCACTTTGTTTGATCTTTATAGCCATCTTGTGGGACATGTACACTTTCTTTATTATCACTGAGAGGGATCTTAAACATTAAGTTACTTTAAACTTCTGTTTTTGAGTTGGGAAATTAAAGCCTTCATAAATTGAGGTATTTTAAGCAATGTTTATTAATCCAGATGAGATTAAAACCTGGATCTGATTCCCTAGTGTTTTGGCTAGCATAACAAATTACCATCAACTAGATAGCTTAGAAACAACAAAAATTTATGTATCTTAATTCTGCTGGAAGTCAGAGATCAGAGTGGTTGAGTTCAGGTGAGACCTCTCTTCTGGTTTGCAGACTGAAGTTTTCTCATTGTATCCTCACATGATGGAGAGGAGAGCACAGGAAACAAGCTCTCTTGTGACTTTTATATAAGGGCACTATTCCCATTCGTGAGGGCTTCACCCTTATGATAGTATCTTATTCTAATTACCGGAGGCCTCACTGTTTAATATCTTCTCATCGGAGGTTAGACTTCTAACATATAAATATTGGGGGTCACATTAAATCTGTTACACCCAGTAGAGTCTTCTTTCCACCACAGCCATACATGTTTCCACTTACTATTTATTGGGTTTACAGTGGTTGAAGATTTTGTAACATTAATGAACAATAATGGCAAAAAAGAATGGGAAGTTCTAATAGAAGCTACTCTCATTCCAGATTAGGAATATATTAATAGAAAATTTATGCCACTTATACTGTCCTTCTGCATAATTTCTTATTCTGTGTGAAATTTTTCATCATTAAAGCATGATTTTCAAAATGGGAAATATTAATCATTTTCAAAATTACTGAAGATAGAAAAAGAATGTGATAAACCTAAGAATGGACAGTTATAGTAAATGATGGGTTATATATCAACCTAGAGGTTTTTTTATGGACCCCCCTTTTTTTTTTTTTTAACCTATTCAGAGTCAAGCTTTGAAAAGATCTTGACAGGCTAGAATAGATAAAAACTCATAGGAATATTTTTAATAGAAATGTACAATTCTTATAGGTGTATAAATTTAATAGAAGTTCATGTAGGCTATTTTTAATTGGCTACTGGCTTCATTTAAACAGAATGACATTGATTGATTCAAATTTTAACACTTTTGATTATGTGCCACATAATTTTTCCGGATGCCAGAGACCCTCAAGATCCATGTGTCACCTGATCCTTAGAGTGTGGGAGACACATATATGAAGAGATTATTCCACTACACCATAAGTACAGTTAACAGAGGTTTGCACACACTGCTAGGGGAAGGCAGAGAAAGAAATAGTACTTCAGAATGGATGATGGAGAGAGGAGAGGCTTTCCGGAGGAAAACCGTGAACTGTTGAGCCAGCAGTTTGACTCATATGCAAAGGTTGGAAATTAAGGTTGTTCCGGCTCTTTAGAGCCACGATTTTCAAAGTGGTTGGTCACCTTCTGCTGGACAAGGAAAGTCCATTTTGGAATTAAATTAATCCCCAAATACAAGTCCATTCTTTCATTCCCATGAGTGAAAGCATATGCATAGGTTTTAACTTTCATGAACAATTAATGACTACTTACTAATAGCCTAGGCTAGTTATTAAAGCTTATTAAAATATAGCATCCATTAACAAAATTCAGCTCATTACCAGAGTCTACTGAGTATTCTGATATTCTGTCATAAGTCAGAGTGTGACAAAATACTTGCTATGTTGTAGAGCTCCAACTCTCATGCTCACAAAACAGGTGGCTGGAATTATGAATTTTTTTGGCAGAATGTTTTGTTATCAGTGTATCCGTTAGGCTGTCTGATCATGGTGTATAAATGCTATTATTTTGATTATTAATTATAAATGATTTAGATTTATCATTATCAGTTATTTCCAGGACTGTATTCTTACTGTAGTTACAATTCATATTTGTGACCAGGTGTGGTGGCTCAAGTGTGTAACCCCAGTGCTTTGAGAGGCCGAGGTGGGAAGATTGCTTCAGCCTAGGAGTTTGAGACAAACCTACAAAAAGTAAAAAGTTTGGGAATGGTTCTAGGTACCTGTGGTTCCAACTACTTGGGAGGCCAAAGCAGGAGGATTGCTTGAGCCCAGTAAATTGAGGCTGCAACAACTCATGATTGCACCACTGCACTTAAACATGGCAAGATCTTGTCTCAAAAAAAATTCATATTTTTATCAATAGTATTTTTGATTCTTAAATATCTTAAAACATAGTTGATAAATTATGGGTCCAGCCGTATTTATTAGAGCTTTTCAAACACTGGTGTGCTTAAAAATCACCCATAGAACATATCACAAACAGATACCTGGGTATTGCCCCCAGAAATTCTCATTCAGTAGGTCTGTGTGCAGCCTGATAACTCTTCTATCTAGCTCTTGGGTAATACTGATGCTGCTGACCTTCCAATCATACTTCGAATAGTCCATACCTATATCCTTATTGCTAAAGCAGAAGTATAGAACATTCCATGAAAACCTTTCTGTAGGATAGCATATCATTTAGCTCCTTCCTACTCAAGGATGGTAATAGATAGGATGAAATAAGTAGTTGGATGAGCAGCAGTCTCAGAGTGGCAAACTACAGTAATTCACTTAAAAAAAGATTTACAGGGTCTGGTTTTAAGCAAACTCAAGTTGATCAGTGTGGCTAGATCAATCACATGCTGGGAGAACAGACAGGATAAATCAGTGTGGTTCAAGTATCATGTGCTGGGAGAATAGAGAAAAGTGTGGCTATGGAAATTTACTGAATTACTGAAGAGTTCTGTATGACATTGTGGCAAATCTAGTAAATTTCTGGGTTATTTAGATCATTGGCATTTATTTTAAGGACACTAGTAAACTATTAAAGCATTTGAAACTTGGGACTAGCATAATCAAAGTTTTGAAAATGAGAGCATGGTAAGAAGGGAGGTACGGAGATCAGTTTTGAAGCTGCCACAGTAATCCAGGTGAGAAAAAATGAAGGACTTGAACTAATAAGCGGTGGTGAGCATGATAAAAATGCAGTTCCGAGAGATAATAAAGAGGTGACAATGATAATAGTAGTTAACATTCTGTACTCACTATGAGCCGATCACTCTTCTAAGCACTGTGTGTGTGTGTGTGTGTGTGTGTGTGTGTGTGTGTCTGTGTGTGAACTAATTTAGTCCTGACTGCAGCTGTATGAGGAAAGTGTTATCTTTATTTACATTTCACGGAGGAAACTGAGTCACAGAGGTTAGGCTACTTGTTTAAGGCCACACAGCTGGTAAGGGCATAGCAAGAATTTAAAGTCCAGCAGTTTATCTTACAGCTTGGACTCACACTGAGTCATAAATTTGATGGAATTTGATGGTTGGATGATAGGGAGAGGGAAGAGTACAGGATACTTGTAGATTTCTAGACATTACTAGCTTGTGTACAATATAGGAATAGTAGGAAGTGACGCATATCTGGAGTATGATGAGGTAGAAAAATGAAAAATGTTATGGACTGAATGTTTATGTCCCTCCAAAAAATATATCTTGAAATATTAACCCCCAGTGTGACAGTGTGAGGAGATAGTGTCTTTGGGAGGCAATTAAGTCATGAGAGTGGAGCCCTCATGAATGAGATGAGCACCCTTATCAAGAGTACCCGAGAGAGCCCTCTTACTCTCTTTTCACCATGTGAGGATTCAAAGAGAAGATGGCCATCTGCAGCATTGAAGAAAGCCCTCCCCAGAACTGGGCCAGGCTGGCACTCCGATCTCAGACTTCCAGCCCCAGAACAGAGTAAATTTATGTTGTTTTTAAGCCACCAGTCTATGGTACTTTGTTATAGCAGCCCAAACTGACAAAGTCAAAAAGAAAAGGAAAAGTTAAATTCAATTTTTTATGGAATTTATCTATTTGAAATCTATCTATGGACTTCTCATTTTGAGCCTGAGAAGTCTAAGGAAATCTAAGTGAAGATACCTACTTGTCAGTGGATATATGGATCTTGAGCTGTAAAAATCTAATGTAAATTCACAAAACATAGTGGCTAGTTAGCATGGAGAGGGTGTTATCAAGTGAATAAACCATGTCTGTAGAGCTGCATTCAGATCCGAATGTCACCTAACTGAAACTGGAATTTATCTGGAGGTGACCATAGTGTTGGAAGATTGAGAAAAAATGTCATAAGAAAAATGGGATTAAGGACCTGAGTTCAGTTAAGGAGACATGGGGAGGAGAAATAGTGCATAGTGTTTTAAAGACTAGTTAGATAGAACAGAGCATTTATTTTACACTGCCTCAGTAGTTACAATAGGATCAAATAGGTGAAAGTTATTCAGACATGGATGCTGATAATAAAAAATACTCCATGTGGGAAAAGATTGCCCCATCAGGCAGTAAGTGCCTATGTAAAGAAACATTGAAATAATGATAACTGCCCCTCAGTAGGGGTACTGTAGAGGTAATTCCTGTTCTGCATGGATTAAATGAGTCCATCAGAATTTGATAGCATTATAATTATACATTAATTATGTTGTTTTATAATTTTGTCTATAAGGGTTTTTGTTATTAGTAGGTCTATTTTGAGATTTTCTTCATGAAACTTGAAATAAATAACTGTTTGTCTTGGCATAAAACACTTAAGCCATTGCTAAGATGACAATTGCTGGAAATATGTAAGGAGTTTCTTTAAATATTAAGCTACCTCTTATGAATGCTTCAGTTGTTTGCACAGAATGCAGTTGTTTACTTGCGGAAATTATTTACCATATCATCGATGCCAAATGTAGTAGAGTTCTTAATGCCACTTAAAAGAAAAATGTGAATATAAAATGTAGTTTCTCATTACTGAATTTACAATCTTTGTGTCTCTCCCTGTTTTTTTCTTTCTTTCTTTCTTTCTTTCTTTCTTTTTTTTTTTTTTTTTTTTTTGCCACTGGGAGTTTTGTTACCAGCAATGAAATACAACCTTCATGTTGTACTGCGTAGGATAGATATTGTAAATTTCTGGTCTTGCTTTTCCATTGATCTGGATTGCCATTTGGGAATCCTGTTCAGCTGATCTTTATTTCCTGAGTCAGAAATTCTGTTTTACCCATCTTTGGGGTTTTCAGCAGCTATTCTCAGTGGGCTGTCAGGTATTGCACATGAAAGAGAAGGTTCAAAGGCATAGGAATAAGGTTCAGGGCTGAAATGTTTACACTGCATTTTAAAAAATTTTATAAACATTTTCTAAGCTGATGGATCAACATGAAAGCTTATTAGATCTAAGACCTTTTGTATGCTATAGTATACATAACATTTGAATACACATAATTTTTAAGGAGTGGTAGGGGATTTATTACTTACAAATTTGATGCAAAAATGACTTTTTTTGTATATGATTTTTCCAGTAAGCATAATTAACAACATTATGATTAACTTTATACTTTTTTTCACAGATTTATTTACCTGTTCTTATTCTGCTTTGTTTTGAAGCTGACCATTGGTATTGAATCATGGTGAAGTATAGCTTGCAATCAAATTAAGAAATTAACAAATCACTGGAAATTTTATAAGAAGATATTTTTAGGCTGGTTATTGTGGCTCATGCCTATAGTCCCAGCACTTTGGGAGGCTGAAGCAAGAGGATTGCCTGAGACCAAGAGTTTGAGACGAGCCTGGGCAACATAGTGAGACCTTGCATCTACAAAATTATTGTAAAATAATTAGCCAAGTGTGGCGATGCCTACCTAGTTCTAGCTTCTTGGGAGCCTGAGGCAGAAGGATCACCTGGAACCCAGGAGTTCCATGCTACCGTGAGCTATACTCTTGTCACCACACTCTAGTCTGGATGACAGAGCAAGGCTCTGTCTCTCTTTTCATTTTTTATTTTTTTGAGATGGAGTTTTGTTCTTGTTGTCCAGGCTGGAGTGCAATGGTGCGATCTCGGCTCACCGCAACCTCCGTCTCCTGTGTTCAAGCAATTCTCCTGCCTCAGCCTCCCGAGTAGCTGGGATTACAGGTGTGTGCCACCATGCCTGGCTAATTTTGTATTTTTTAGTAGAGACGGGGTTTCTCCATGTTGGTCAGGCTGGTCTCGAACTCCAGACCTCAGGTGCCCCACCCGCTTTGGCCTCCCAAAGTGCTGGGATTACAGGCATGAGCCACCATTCCCTGCTGGCCCTCTCTCTTAAAAAAAAAAAAAAGCCACAAAAACCACCATATTTCTGAGGTTTTACTACTTTCTGTGTGGTCAACTATATATATTACATAGTAATGAAAATATTAATTTTTAAGCAAAATTTTAATGAAAGCACCAATATGGAAAAGGCAACTATAATAAATTTAGCAGTTAAGATGGTATATATTAATTAGAAATCTTCTATCATCCTGGGATGATTTACAGTATAGTTTACTAATGTGTTGGTAACTTGTTTGAACGTAATCTGGTTCTCTGTGTTTTGTAATACATATTTATGCATTATAAATGGTAGATGGACAGCTTTGCCACTTCTTTCAGATTTGTGTACAAACAAAATATTCAGTATGGAATATAAAAATTTGGTAAATGTCTTGTGTTTATTCTTAAGTACAAAAATGTTTGTAAAACATTTTTAAAAGCATTATAAAGTAAGCATTTGGGTTTCTACCATACACAGCATTTTCTTATTAAGCAGAATTTTGACATTTTGTTAAGCTATGACAGAATCCAAGCTTCTCGGGAGTTTACATATGTTAAAAAAACTTTTGACAACTTGACGCCCGTCTTCTGTATGGAATTATGGAAGAATTTACAAAAGAGCCTGCCTGCAATCTGACGTATCAAAATATTTTTGACTTGATTTTCCTTTTATGGGCTTCTCTCTTCCATTTTTATCCTCTCTATCTGTGTAGCCTGTAAAATTTGCATAATGTAAATATATCCTCTAACTACAGTCAAAATGGTTATTTGGAGATATATTGTTTGGCCCTAGGAAGTAAGTAGTTGTATGAGGCAAAGTATACTGGAAACTGCATAACACAGTTTGTCTTCTATCACTCCTATTTTCAAGTGTAACTAGGATGTTGAATAAATTTAGGGGCATTTTCATCTTAAATGCTATTTATACCAATTCCAGATTTGAAAAGTTATAATAACCAGCATGTAAAAACCAATAGGTGTTTATTCTAATTATGAAGTTCAAATATTGGTTACAATCATTCTATGGTTTTAAAATTCAAATTCTTTTTTTGGGAGGTTGATGCCCGGAGTTCCTGGGATTTCTTGTAATATCTGGAGATGTATTGGTTATGTGGATCCAGTGGTGCTCGCAAAAGACTGATTAGCACATGACATAATCTTTTGTTATAGATCTGCTTTGCAACAAACTTTTACATATTTGTGGTCAGGGACTATGTTTTATCTGTTTTTGTCTAAGATCAAGTGTGGTACATTTAAGAGGTGGTGAGCTAAGAGTATGGTTGGCTTATTAAAGGCAACTTCTAAATAGGATACATTTTCTTTTCCTCCTCATCCTCTTTTCTCTTTCCAGCCCCCTCTCCTCTCTGCTGCCACTCCTGTTTTCTCCACCTTACCCCTCTCTCCATTCCCTCCATTCTTTCTCCCTCTTCCCCTATCTTCATCATTATGTCATCTTTTGTTGTCTGTTGAATATGTGTAAGACACCTTTGATAATTGCTACAAATCACAATTACTCTAATCCTCAGTGCAACTCTATGAGCCATACGCTTTACTGATTTTTAAGGACAAGGAAACAAGAACATAAGCATTGAATTAACTCTTCCAGCAATGCACAGCTAGAAAGCAGCAAAAGCAGAACTCAAATCCAGGTCGAATTCTTAATTCTGTGCTAATAACCACTACTGACTTCAATCATGGAATCACAGACCCAGCCTTTGGCTAGTTTGAGAATTTGTGTCATTAAATTTGTATGCCCTGGGATTTTATTTTATTTTGACCATCTGTTACGTTACCTTATGTCTAGCACTGGATAAAAGTTTGAATAAAAGTTTAAGATGAGTGGATGAATGAATAAATGACTCTCATATCAGCATCCTATTATATAGTCAATAGTGAAAGATTGTTTAATTCGTTAAGTATTTTAAAGAGTAAAAAGTACCTAGATTGTTCTAGTTATTATTCTGAATGAATAGCAAGTTAACTAGACAATATTATTCCATCTATTTAAATAACTGTATACTTAAGTGCGGTGTGACTCTTCTCTTTTGAACTTGTATTAAGCCTCACATTTATTATATGGTTCCTAAATGCTAACCCATAGTGGTAACAACTGAATCTGTGTTTCCCAGCCTAGAAGTTTTCAGGAGAAACTAAATAATGACTTTGGAAAGAGAACTCAGAGATCTTAAAAATCCCTTCAGAAGACTAATCTTTTAGAAGTTCTCTCTGTGTTATCTGATGTTGCTATAAAGTACAAAGCTTCACCATAGCTTGGATCCCTGATGTACAGTCAATTATGCCTCCTGCCCTTCCTGCCCACTAGCCTGCTTTCCCACATCAAGTTGAACCACTTTTTAATTTTAGAGTCGGGTATCAGTAGAAGGATTCCCTCTCTCAGTTTCAAATTGGTAATGTACCAATTTGTACACATGCCTACAATGATAACATTGTCATGCTTCCTGCTTAGAGCACCCATTTATATGTACTATGGATGTCGTATCAAAAGACATTTAGTTCTAGTAAGAATGTTACCTTAGTTTACTGAAATTAGTGTAAGGTGAAATAACAGTTCAGTTGCATTTCATATGAATTTGTTTAAGAACCTTCTGAAAGTGAGGAAGGTACTATGCTAGGTCTTAGGGGAACTTAAAGATGAGGACATAGTAACGTTCTCAGGAAGCTTAAAATATAGTGGGATAAACAGATGTGTAAATAGATAATTAAAATGCAAGACCAAATGAATTAAGTGCTAAATAGATAACCAGTAGCCTATGAGGATATTCTATTTTAATTTAGGCTTCAGAAAAAAATGGTGTAGATGGCACTTGACCTGAGCTTTGAATAATGTAAGGATGCCTACTAGGTTTATTTATGTAAACATTCAAAACTATAATAGCATATATATTCTCAGTATGAACTTATGTGTGCATATGTATGTGTCAGTATGTACGTGTGTGTGTGTGCATGTGTGAATGTATAGTCACAGTGGGATTAGCATGTACTCCTTCTAAATACTTCAATTTTCATGAAGTATAAAAAAACAGAAGTGCTTGTCAAATGGCTCCTACCTTAATTTATGCTATTAGAATATTTTTTTGACTTAGTTGTTGGGTTTAGGAACTAAAGCTATTTGCAGACATTGTTAAATAGCATAGTAACCTGACCATTTCTTATAGTGACATGTGGGCATATGCAAGGTGAAATAATTATGAATTTCATCAGAAGCTGGTCATAAAGGGACATACATAATCTTGCAGTGAAAGCTCTTAAATTCAGGACTTAGTAAGCTGTATATTATTCAATCAGTAACTGGCTTGGCTTAAATTTGTATGGATGAGTAGGAACTTATGTGAAGGAAGACATAGATCATATATTCCTACATGTGTCATCTTGAAATGATTAAATGAAAATAACCCTCTGCTTTAGACTTACATCTTTTAGATTCTCCCAATTCTCTCTCTCCGATTCCCTTCACTTTTTCTTTTCTTTTGGTTGATGTACTTACTAGTTATCTATTAGCATAACAAACTACTGCAAACTTAATGGCTTAAGACAACACATTTATTATCTCATAGTTTTGGGGGGCTCAGGAATCTGGGCATGACATGGCTAGGAACTCAGCCTCAGTGTCACTTTACAGGCTGCAGTCAAGGTGTCAGTGAGTGCTGAAGTCTCGTCTGAATGCTTAGCTGGGAAAAGACCTGCTTCATTCCAATCTCATGTGGTTGTTGGCTGGATCCAATTCGTTGTGGGTTATTGGACTGAGGGCCTTGGTTCCTTGCTGATTGTTGGATGAGTCCCCATTTCTTGCCACATGGGACTCTCAGTATGAAAGCCTTCGCTATCAACATCAACAAGAGTCAGTAGAGTCCGCTAGCAAGATAGGAGTTACACTCTTATGTAACAATCATGTTAGTAGCATCTCATCACCTTCGATGGACTTTGTTTATTAGAAGCAAATCACAGGTCCTTCCCATAGTCAAGGGGAAAAGATTACATAAAGGCATAAATTTCTGTTTTACAATCCAGCAAGTGGTGGAGATCACCGGGGAACACCTTATGGTCTGTCTGCTACAATGCGTAAAATTTCTTTTGGGTGCATAGATCTATTCTATTCTGATAGATAAAAGACTTAGAATTCAGAAATTCATCAATGTTAATTTTGTCATTGAAGAAGCAAAATGACATCAGATCTTTTTATTTTATAATCTGTAGAGAATGTAAAGAGACTAAGAAGGCATTAGACTGATGAAATAGAAGAGTTTGCCAACACGGTAGAAACATGAAAACAAGAACAGACTTTTTGAGTTTATGAATTTTATCTAAAATGTTCTTTGCTTTTGTCAACTTCATAGAGATCAGAGGATATTGTGCTTGATGTGTTATCATGTGACTGTGTAGTTACTGTAACTTTACTATGATTTAAAAAGAATGTAATGTCACTGCTTCTTCCATCTTTACTTTCCTCTTTCCTTCTCCCAGAGTATTCCTTATTTAATGTATTACATTAGCTATACGTTTGTAGACAGTACTAGGAGATTAAAAAGAAAAGAAATAATGAAATGGGTATGTAAAATGAACATATGTCTTGTTAAATATGATTTTCAAATTAGTAATGATACAAGTTTTCTAGTTGGTTTTGGAAATGAAAACTGATAGTTCATGACATAGTTACTCGCTTGTATCGGAATGTTAGGGACAGGCCACAGGCTAATGATTAAACTGGTTTGAATGATGATCAGAGATCTGCATGTGACAAAGACCCTTTTACTTTATTTTACTCCTTAATACATTTTAAAATTTAAGAATATTTCTATAGTTATTTCTGTTTTACAATCATAGACTGTCAAAGACCGTGGTTTTAATCTGCAAACAAACCTAAGGAATTTTCTGCAACTCTTAATTGATGCATTTCTCACTTAGTTACCATAATCACCTGTGCTTGATCATGGCCCATTATTACCCTGAAGAATGAATGAAATACAGCAGTGAAATTGACTTCAGGTTACCACCTGTTATCCTAATAGAGAGTGCTACTAAATAGTCCCTTTTTAAATTTCTTTTTTGCCAAAAAATGACTCATCTATTGTTTAGAAAGCAGATTCTTGGAGTTGGCCTTTTTAATATTTTTCAATGTAAATATTGTATTACTAAATTCATTTAAAAACTTAATTTTTCTATTTAGTTCTGAAAGTTTATTTTTTCCCTCAAATTACTCACTAGTCTGGGATCAAAGAAACTCCAAAAAAATTGCATTTTAAAATAATTTTATGATTAAATACATTTAGTCTCTTATCTGTATGGTCCTGAACATGGCCATTTTAGAGTTGTTTGGTCTAGATTAAAAATGCCCCAGGGACTCAAGGACAACGACTATGTAAATCTTTTTGTATAGCACTTCATAAAATTAGGAATTTAATAAATGCTTATTGTTGATGAAAACCCAGTTAAACGTCCTCTAGGGAAATCAGAATTTTTAAACAACCAAATATAGCATCATAATATTTTAAAGACTCCCTAGTATTCTGAAATGACTTTCTTCTTCATAGTAATTTTAGCTGTGTGTCCCTTTTCATCTTCTCTGTTTCTTATTAGGACATAAAAACACTCTTTGAGCTTCTTTTTGGCTGCAATACCTTGGATATCCGGCTGCCAGAACCTTTTCTTCTTGACTTGGTTATGTTGGTGTTGCTACATCTTCCTGTCTCTTGTCCTTCCCATTCAGCAAGGTAAAGAGAAAGTAGAACACACAGTGTGTTACATTATAGAGCAAGAAGATAACTTAGGAATAACACACCCCAGCATTCTTAATTGAGCTTTACACAAATAAGTGACTTGCCAAAGTTTATGTGCATGTTTAGTGGATCCCAGAATAAAATTCAAGGGTTTTTAACTGCAAGTTCTATGTTTTAGTGAACCCAGCCTTAATATTATTATCTTGCATGTTTGGCTTATAGTTTGTTGAGACCTGAAAACACAATTTGTATCAACTTGTTTGTGCATCCTTTCCATAATCACACACATTGATTACTGGATTTTATAGTGATGATGCAAATTGTCAGTTATCTGTTAGCCACTGCACAACCATGGGTCAATGCCATATAGCAGGTCTTATTTTGACTGATTAGTAACTTAAGACTAAAAAAGATATTTTTATAAAATTAAATAAAAATCCACTTTTACTACTTAAATGTGTATTTTTGGAGTTCAAGTAAGTATCCTTTACCTTGAGGATGTATTGCTTCAAGGGATGTCATCTTACTTTTTCTGTGAAAACTTGGAAGCTTATATTTGTGTACTCCTCTTTTTATTATTATAGCACTACAGTGTTGGGTAAGCTTTATACATTAACCCTATTTTGCTTTTTGTTGTTGTGTAATTGCTTTATGTACTTTTACTTTTCTATCTTTAAGTAAAATTTAAGCTTGCCAAGGCAGAAACTACCTTATTCTTCTCTTGTATTCCACCTTGTACTTATCTTACTTCAGGGTTATATAGTATACATTTAATTAAAACTTGTAAAAATTACTTTTTAGTTTTGAAGTTTAATTTTTGGATGTCGTTAAAACATCATAAAATAAAACCTGAAATATTTTCTTCATGGAAAAACCAGGCACATTTTTTAAACTTTAAAAAAGTCTGGCTGGGCATGGTGGCTCATGCCTGTAATTCCTGCACATTGGGAGGCCGAGGCAGGAGGATTGCTGAAGCCCAGGAATTTAAGACTAGCCTAGGAAATGTTATAAAACCCCATCTCTACCAAAAGATTAAAAAAAAAAAAAAAAAGGAAAAAAATTAGCTAGGTGTGGTGGCACGTACCTGTAGTCCTAGTTACTCAGGAGACTGAGGTGGGGGGATGACTTGTGCCTGGGAGGCAAAGGTTGTAGCAAGCAGAAACCCCACCACTGCACTCTAGCCTCGGTGACCAAAAAGGAAAAAAAAAATCTCTCTAGAACATTGCAGAAAGATTTTCTGTTAAGAAATTGACAGAATTAAGTATGTATTGAATTAGATTCCATGAGTGAGCGTGCTATTTTGTACAAGTGCCAAAAATGTTTATTTTTCCTCATTATTTGTGTAGGTTTTCTTTTCTTTTGTGATTAAGGAAACAGAATTAGGTAAAAGAAAGTTTGTAGGCAAACAATTGCTCATATTTCTTTACTATAAAAATGAAACTAAAATCCTAGTTAGGTGCTAATTTTTACATAATATTGTTATGAAAATGTAACTTAGAACATTTAAATTTCTGTCATCTGGGACTTTTAATGTATGGGTTTAACTTTTAGTGTGTGAAGTAGGTATTTTTATAAATCACATACTGTAGAAGTAAAAATATTAAAATCTTTTCATAAATCATGTACTACAGAAAAATATGCAAAGGCATCAGAATAGGTATTTGAGAAATTTGGGAATGTATTTGTTTCTGGGAAAAATCCTAAACTGCTATTGAATTTGATTTTCATTTAATTTTTGAAAAGGAAATGTTGGCATTGTTATGCCAGATCATTATAAGCTTTATTTCTACTACATTTTGTCATAATGCTCACTGAGTATAAATAAACTCTGGTATGCTAAACCTAATAGCAATTAAACTGGAAGTGTTTGTGTTTCATCACTGTGAACTTAGCAGAAATGTTTCCATGACAACCTCCATGCTAGTTAAGACAACCAGAGGTGATCAACAGTTTAGGTATTTTTTCTCTTGTAAGAATGGAATTTGTGTTGACAGTTTTGGCCTTTAATGGCACTTTTGTTCCATGTGAAAGTATTTGTTTACCAGATCATATGCTGTTAACTGTCAGGCTGAGGTAGAGTGACTGCTTCTGATAAAAGACTGCATTAGAATTTTTCATCTGTGAAGCTCTTATACACTAATTATCCCCATCAGTATGGAAGAGTCCATTTGCTTCAGTACCCTGCAAATTACACTTTATTAAGACCAAGTATTACGCTGAGTAAAATTGGAGGGATCTTGATTTTGTTTGACCATCTAAAAATGGAAATTCTTTGTAACTTCTTCATGCCCCCATACGCCCATGAACGCATACACATACACACTTCAAAAACAACATCTAAGTGACCTCTTTGTAAAAGGTTACCGGGACAATGTTAGTGATGTTTTTTTAACCTCACTTCACTAGAATATTATAACTACATTAGTTGAGCCTGCTACAAGAAATGTGAAAAAAAAGAGAAACATACAAAAAGAGAAATGTGCAAAAAAAGGATAACTGTAGTTTCAAATGAGAATTGCCAAGATTCCATTGCTGATTCTGGAACTGAGGACTTCTCCCTGTTTACTCATAAATAGCAGTGCATAAAAAACTTCTCTGTTTTGAGATTCTCAAAATAAATATCCACATACACATTCTCATAAAGAGGACTGAAACTGTGAAAATCTTTCTACAGAACTGTGTGAGTTCCACGGTGAGGACATCATTCACATAGGGCAGGTTTATTTGTCCTTTTTTGGTAACTACCTCCATGGTCATATGTTAGCATTATCTAATACCTGAGGATGAGGACTGGGTGAAAAAGGCTTATTAAATATTTCACATTGTTTATATATGAAAAGTAAGTGCGTTACTTTCTAAAATAAAACTTGCCTGTTTTCTTGGTTAGTGTCACTAGTCACTATATAGTTGTTAGGCTTTATTGTACGTCTTCTCAGAAAAGCAAAAATGCTTTGTTAAACTAAGATTAAATTATTATTTGCCATGGCCTAAACTTATCCTTGCTTTCCTTAAAATTACTTACTAAAACATATTAAAACCAATAAACTTTACATTTTTATAAACTAGTATCTCATTAAACCAATATCTTTATCTTATTTTCGTCTGAACAACCTAATTTTGCTTTTCTGCTTTTTTTCTCTTCATTCTTTGTCTTCACATCATCATCTACTCAGTTGCCCAAGCCAGAAACTTGCAGTGTCCTTGAACCTTTCACCATTTAGTCATTCATTCATGTGTTTCTTCTCATGATTCTAGGCACTGAAGATACAGCAGAGAACAAAACACAAAAATCACTTGTTTTTTTAGACTATATTTCATGAGGGGAAACTGACAAATGAATCTATTAAAGATAAAGAATGTAAAATCATAGTAAGTACCATAGAGAAAAATAAAGTAGAAAAGAGAGAGAGAGTGTGTGCATATGTGTGTGTATGAGAGAGAGAGAAAGAGAGAGAGAGAGAGATGGGGTGGGGTTTGCAATTTTACATGGAATGGTCAGGAAGCCCTCACTAAAAAGGTGATACTTGTGCAAAAAGAGCTAAAATCAGTGAAGGAAACGAAAGCAAGCCAAAGCAGAAGGAATGGCAAGTGCTGAAGTATAAGTGTCCTTGGCACGTTTTGAGCAACTGCCAGTAGGCTAGTACAGCTGGTATAGAATAAGTAAGTGCAAAGAACAGTAGGAGATAAAATTGAGGATTCAGGGATAGAGAACATCAGGCCTTGTGGCGTACTCTAGGTGGTTAGAAGCTTTTGAGTAGATGAGTTATTACATTATCATTTATCTCTTCACAAAATCACTCTGGCTGTTGTATTGAGAATAGTCTGCACCAGAGGTAGCGATGAAGGCAGGGAAGGGATCAGGGATGAAACCAGTTAGGATTTATTGCAAGATCTAAATAGCAGATGAAGACAACATGAACAAGAGTAGTAATAGTAATGAAGATTATGAGAGGTGATCAAATTGTGCATACATTTTGAAGCTGTAGCCAGTGTGATTCCCTAACAGATTAAGTATAGTATGTGAGACAAAAAGAGGAGGTAAGGATGACTTAGGGGTTTTGAGCTGAAAACTGGCAGGATAATACTTCCTTTTTTCTGAGATGGGTAAGACCATAGGAAGAACAGGTTTGCTGTGAGAAACATCAGAAATTCAATTTTGTACATGTTGAAGAGATCAGTTATGGATCTAATTATAGATACTAAGTAGGCAATTGCTTATAAGAATCTAGACTTTTGAGCAGAGATGTGAGTTGAAGATAAAAATTTGTAAGTTAGCATATAGGTGTTACTCGAAATTATGAGGCTAGATGAGATCACCAAAGGTGGGTTCCTAGAAGGAAAGTCCAAGGACTGAGCCCTGGGGCACTCCATTGTTGATATATTGAGTAAATGAGGAAGAACCAGTCCTATGGTTTGGATACTGTTTGTTGTGACCAAAACTCATATTGAAAGTTGATGCCCCATGTAGAGATATTGGGTGTGGGGAGGTGGGATCTAGTGGGAGGTGTTTGGGTTATGGGGGTGGGCCCTTCATGAATAACTTGGTGCTATGTTTTCTGGAGTGATTTATTTCTCTCTCTCATGGTATTAGATTATTTCTTGAGGGAGTGGATTATTTCTTTGAGTTAGTTATAAAGCCAGCTCTTCAGGTTTTCCCCTCTTTGTAGATGGCTAGTTCTGCTTTGACTGTCTCCTCTATATTGTGACATAGCTTGAAAGACCTTGCCAGGAGCCTGGGCCGTGTTCTTGAATTTAGCCTGCAAAACCGTGAGCTAAATAAATCTTTAATAATGACCCAGTCTCAGTTATTCTTTAATAGCAACACAAAACAAAGACAACCAGTAGAGAAGACTGAGAAATATGGCAAGTGAGGTATGAGGAAAAGTTGAGAACTGTGGTATCCTGGGAGTCATATGAGGAAAGCATTATAAGGAGGAAAATATAATCAGTTCCCACAAAATAATGCTGACAGGCAAAGTAAAATGGGGACTGAAATTTTAATTTTAAATTTAGTAACATTAAGATGATTAGTGACCTTCGCCTTAGCTCTTTTGGTGGAACTCTTGGTGAACTTATCAGAGGGGGTTCAAGAGAGAAAGGAAGGAGGAAAATTGGGAGACAGACCTGTGGGGCATGAGTGTAGTCCTTTGCTATAATTACACAATATCCCAGTGTTCTTACTGAATTTTCATGGATTTTTTTGAATAAAAGTTTCCCTGTTGTATGCCTTTCAATGAATCTTCACAGATTTTAAATAATTATCTGACCAGCATAAGAGATGTCTCCTCTGGAGAGAGATGTTGCCTAGTTTCTTACTCTACTATTCTGAAAGTCTTATACCCAATACCATACCTTTTAATGTTGCTCTAGCTTAACTTACCATAAACATTTTCTGATGGCAAATAGAATCATTTTTGGCCATCATATAAACACATACCATGTATAAATATATATCGCAGTTAATTATTTCACTCCACAATGTTAGATTGCTTTCCTTTCTTCACTGTTATAAATAAAGCTATTATTGGTAGATTGTGTGCATATTTCATAGTCCAGTTTTTGAATATTTCATCAGGATATATTCATACAGGAAGAATTATGGAGTAAGACTTGGGGCACATGCCAAATTTCTTTCTGGAAAAGCTATACGAATTTTGAATGCCTCTAGCAATATGGAAACATATTTTACTGATTTTTACTTTTATTATTTATAATCTTACTGCTAATTTAATGAGCAACTGAAAATTTTACTTATGATAAAACCACTGTAATGCAATGTTTCTGATCTTTAGTGCTATTTTTTCAAGTTAAGACTAAAACCTATTTTGTAGGTAAAAGCAAAATTTATTTTTTAGAAAAGACAAAGAAAATCTGAGTGGAACCATAATAACAAACCAAAGGTGCTATTTTCATTGCTGTTGGCTGTGTAAGGTGCGGTATGGATTTTTTTCCCTTTGTTATGAACCGTGGGTTTAAGACTATATTCACTTTCTGCTCAGCTTCTTTCACACTTTCATTTTCTAAAAGTAGACTTAGGAGATAAAAATAAATTTTACTTGCTTAGATGAAAAATGTGTAAGAGAAATTTATAGATTAATAACATGTAGCTTATTGGTAAATATAAATTGAGACTAGCTTTGAAATTTAAAATATATAAAGCAGTAAGTTCAGTGACCCAAGTAGTGTTACGCATTAGCTCATAGAGAAATCTTTGATATGATGTATTAAATCTGTTTCTGTTTTTGAAAAATTTGTATTTACAAAATCTAAGTTACTTAACCCATAAAATAAAGTCAGTGTTCATAGATTTGCTGTACCATTTCCCATGTAATATTTATAAAGCAAATATGATTTGTTTTTTTAGTTCTCAGCCTGAATGAGATAATTCTAATAATTAAAGTAAAGGTACACTACCATATGTATTTAAGAAATGTTACAGGTAATTATGGTTTTTTTCACATTTTATTTGAATGTTTTGTATATATCTAATATTCCCTGTCCTCCTCCTTCTCCTTTAGTATAAAGCCCAAACAAGATACACCTATCAGTGATATAACACAATTCTGGGGACGCTTAAGAAATTGGAACATCAAAGATTTGCTGGAATGTGGCCTTTGACATTCTCTCGTTGCTCCTGTAGGTTAATATTTCTTTGATATTGTACCTTAACCGAAGTATTACACACATAGCGTTCTTGATGCTTCCTTCTATATCCTCTACTCTAAAATATCCTACAAAAATAACATTTATTTCTTCTTCTGTGTTTTTTCATTCCTGAAGAACTTCTACTCAATACTGATGTTATCAAACTTGGTTTATCCCATTGGAGAGTTGTACTTTGTCTCCTAGGTTATGCCACCTTCAATTAACTTATAAATAGTCTCAATATTTAGCTTTTGATTAATTTTATTTTCAGTATTTTGCTTTGGCAGGGTATGAAATAGATGGTAGTGTGGTATAAACTAGAATTTGACTATGTTTGCATGGTAAACGTTTATTGTAAAAGATTATAGTTTATAATAAAATTTGGCTTTTATTTAATAAAAATTTTTCAAGATTAAGTTCTTACTGCTTTCTAAAAATGGACAATGTCCTTTTGAGGATATAGTTTTTCTTTTGGAAAAAAAAATGGGCTTCAGCTTGTCTTTGAAAAATTGTAAGGCCATTTAGATTAAATGAGTCTAAGCTAGCATTCAGAAAAAAGAACATTTAAAAGAAAGTAACACTAGAAATAACAAAAATCAAACCTGTTATAATGAATTATTCATGTCTAACTCGACTATACCTTTATTAGTACAGGAGAAGCTAGAGATTTTTATTATCTTTGGACATTATTTTTTAACACAATAACATCAATAAAATTGAGCCAATATTATTCCATAGTGAATCAGAGATACTATGATTCCTTAAAGATTGTATGTGGCCCCAGCCTTAAAAAGTCCAAACAACTGAATGGTAGTTGCTAAAAGTGCTGAGGGATGCAGACCCCATTTATATAATTTAAATTTTTGGTTTTAAAATAAAATATTTCTTGAAAAACTTAATGTGCTGTATGAGTTTGCCTTTCATCAAGATATATCATGGTTTATTCTAAAAAATAATGAAATGACACCAGCTTGCATTATTTTGTACTCTTGTATTGAACTGTGTATTAATTGATACACATGTCCCCATTTGTTACGAGTCTATGTCTGTCCTAAAGAAGATAACAGATGGCATTATGTGTAGGTTTTTAAAGATAAGGAAAGAGAGAATAATATAGTTGAAGGAATATTTAACAGATACTGGGTTCATTATTGTAAAGTGTATCTATAAGTAAATTACTTTTAAAGTAACATTAAAATTTAGAGAAAATTAGTTTCTGGAGGTTACCTGTTTAAAGTCTGAGAGGATACTTTTTAAATTTTTGTGACAAGTACTATAGGGAATTAAACACGTCTTTTGTTTACATAATTTTACATGAGTAGAAAGACGTATTTTCAATAAACTTGTGTTCATAGAGTGCTCACAAGGACCAATCATTTATGAGTGCTTTTGGTATCACTGTAGGACACATTACATTGTAAGCTTTTTGAGTTCAATTTAATTCTATTTAAATTATACTCTGACTGAAGCTCAGTTATAAAAGTTCAGTTTCACATGGAAAAGTTCAAGAAGTTTTAATGAAAAAAATGATTTATTTATGACGTTTTAATGGGACAAGGTGTTAATCAAAAGTTTATCTTAGAGTTTACTGATAAGCCAGAGGAAGAGGCTAGAAAAGCCCATGCAGTAATATATTAGATTTGGAGACTTTAGTTTAATATAAATACAAATGGTTACATACAGAAATATTTATAGATAGTTGTATATATAGAGGTTATTACACACACATGTATTTCCTTGTCCCACCAACTGAGAGGGCCTAGAAGCAACAGATATTCCTAGTAGCTATATCTTGGTTTCTAACACCATTCTCCAATTTGAAAACAACAGGCATTCTTAGAGGAATAGGGTTGGTTATAGGATTGGAACAGGAAAATGTGTAATGTGAAGCACTCGTAATACCACAAAATAAGGAAATGTTTCTTTAAAATCTGGAAAATAAATACCCATGAGCCCATATTAAATACAAAAATAAATAAGGGAGAAGAGACAAATTTTCTATACAGAAGAATTCTAAATAATTTATGTAGATACTTAACCCCCAAGGAGGTACAGCATAACTCCCTACTCCTTCAGTGTGTGCTGTGCATGCTAATTTTCATACAGAGAATACAGTACATCAAGGGGGAAAAAGAGTAACATGATAATTGAGAAACCTGACAAACCTTCTTCAGCCAAATTCAGGTCAACAGCAACAGTTATATATCCTGTTCATAGTGTACATCCTCTGAGGTCCTCCTCCCCACAAAAACTCCATAAGCCTTTTCTAATCATGAGAAAAACATCAGACAGGTCTCAATTGAGAGACATGTTACAAAATATCTGACCAGTACTCCTCAAAGCTGTCAAGGTCATTAAAAAGTCTGAGAAACTGTCATAGCCTAGAAAAGTCTAAGGACACAGAATGATAAAATGTAACATGGCCTCCTGGATGGTATCTTGGAACAGAGAAAAAAGGACATTAGGTAAAACTAAGGAAATGTGAACAAAGTGTGAACTTCAGTTAATTTTTTAAAAGTTAATTTTAGCATTTTTTTGAATCTGTAGGCTGAGTGTGGCTAACATTGGGTTTATGTTGGGGAAGGGGTTACGGGGGCAGGGACTTATGATCATATTGAATAATTGCATAACACTATGCAGAGCATACTATAGATCAGGTACTTAAAAAAATACTTTATATGCCTTAAATTACTTATTTTTAAAAACCACTTTTTGGTAGGTATTACTATTCTCATGTTAGAGCTGAAGAAATGAATAGTTAAGTAACTTTAACTAGTAATACCCAGCCTCAGGGTCCTATACTCTTAACTACTAGGCTTCATTGAGTTATTCTTGTGACTCAGAAAATGGTTGTTTTCGGGGAGATTGCAGGCAACAGTTCCCCTTTTACCAGGTTCTACCTCTGTCCAGATCTGTAGGGTATAAAACATAATAAAAAGGTTTCTTTCAGATACGTATTACATTACATGAAGTTAGAAAGTTTATTTCTTTAGATTGTGATATGTAAATGATTTCATGCCCATTTCGTAATGTTTTTTAGGCTTTAATAGTTTAGGTATTCTACAGTTTTTCTACAGAGTGCTGGAGTCTCTAACTAGATTTTTGGTGACTGGTCAAATATTCACCAATATATTTTAGTCATAATAGTCATTATTTAACATCTTTATTGTATTGTAGCCTTTAAAAATATTCCTCTTTTTGTTGTCATTGTTAGCCTGCCTTTATGACCGCATTTTAATTTTGTGAGCTTTCTGATCTTTAAATAACAGACAAAGTAACAGGCCCAAGAACATTAAATCAAGATTGTATGACAAATTGGGAGGGCACAGTGGCTCATGCCTGTAATCCTAGCACTTTGGGAGGCCAAGGTGGGTGGATTGCCTGAGCTCAGGAGTTTGAGACCAGCCTAGGAAACATGGTGAAACCCCATCTCTACTAAAATACAGAAAATTAGCCAGGCGTGGTGTCAGGTGCCTGTAATCCCAGCTACTCCGGAGTCTGAGGTGGGAGATTCGCTTGAACACAAGAGGTGGAGGTTGCAGTGAGCTGAGATCAAACCACTGCACTCAAGCCTGGGTGACAGAGTGCAACTCCGTCTCAAAAAAAAAAATTGTATGACAATGTATGCAGAAAGAAATAAAAATGTGCAATCCTGCAGACTTTTGTTGTGCTTTTCTTCCATATAGAAATAGCATAAAATTAGTTCTGAACTTTGTTTTCTAGAGCCCAACTGACCATGAGCTCATTTTATTATTTTCATAAAAATTATTTTATATTTACATAATTGCAGTCCAAGTAGGGGTGTTGCTGATAGACAGAGACAAATACCTGCCCAGAAAAAAATGTGTTCTGTCAATTGAGGTCAATTATTTGCCCTTGGCTTGAACCGTTAGGGAGCCTCACATGCAGTTTCTTAATTTCCACATGGTGAGTAGTGCGGGCCTAGTGAGGGTGTTGTTTACTTTGGGACACAAAAAAATAACCCAGTGTTTCTTCCTTTGAAAATTTTATTGAAATTCTATAATTTAACCCACAGTAGATAATCTGTTGTTTTATACCTGTAGCCCATGGCATCCTAAGCAGGGTTGTGCCATGCCACTGGCAGGTAACTCGGCTGCTACAGTTAACATTCTAAATGCAGCTGCTGCTTCTGCGATGGTGCCTCCAAACTTTGTTCTAATGTCACCACCCACAAAGGAAGTGAGGATATTTGGAGAGCAACTTGGGTTAACTTGCAGCAGTGGCAACTGACTAAAGGTGACTGCCCAAAGCTTCTTTAGCCACCCTGAGGGTGGAAGGGATCAGCATCCTGGCACACCTGTTACTTACTGTGACTCCTGAGCTTCAGCACTTTGTTCTACGATATGCAAGGATGTTTCACTTAGTTCCTACATCACCTTGTGTAAGACTTTGCAAAATATTTATACTGAAGCTGAGATTATACAGACAACAGATAATTTTATGATTTCTTAAACCAATAATGAATCTTGCTGTTGGCAACTCCCATTGGATAATTTAATTATGACAGTTGGGCAGTGTCTCTACAAGGGCCCAATAAATCACCTTTCTTTCTTTTTTTTTTTTAATTTTTATTGTATTTTAGGTTTTGGGGTACATAAGAAGAACATGCAAGATTGTTGCATAGGTACACACGTGGCAGTGTGATTTGCTGCTTTACTTCCCTTCACCTATATCTGGCATTTCTTCCCTTGCTATCTCTCCCCAACTCCCAAAAGACAGAGTTCTCTTGGAGTTCTTAACATTCTGCACCTAGTGCCAAATTCTGGGCTTTGGCATGCTTTCAGGTTCAGGCTGGGGATAATAGCAGAAGAAAAAAAAAAAAGCCTAAAACTCATTGCTGGATTGTCTTGCTTTAAAGTTTTGTTTTTCTTTTGTTCCCAGTCAGCTGGCTACAATTTCCTTTTCGGAGTCCTCAGGTGCTGTAACACGCATCATTGCCCAGAGTTTTTAGTTGTAGTCTATGGGAGAGACAAAGTGGATTATGCTTTCTCCACCTTACCCAGAACTGGAACCCAAATGATTTAAAAGATCTGTCTTATTTACTGGGCTCAAGTCCTGTTTAAAAGTCACTTTTATCAAAGTACAATTTACATATAGTCAAATATATACATATTAAGTATATATTCAATAGACTGTGACAAAAGTATATCCCCATATAAATATCACTCCAATCAAAATATGGAACATTTCCATCATCTTAGAAAGTTCTATTATAGTCCTCCTGTTTAACAAAAAGTTTGAAACTCTCTGGAACCAAAGATATCATTTTGAAAAAAAGTAAAATCTTCAATTTCCCAAATCCTCAACTCCACATGAGAGGCAAACAACCCAGTGAGACTCCAAACTCTCAAATGAGGGAGCACCATGGGTGATTCTGGACAGAGGGCAGAGAAGGTGAGAAGGTAAGAATGCAGCCCCTTGTAGGGGAAAATGTGCTTCTCTTGGCTCAGGCGGGCAGGCCTCTCAGCAGAACCTGCTGGCCAGCCATCCAGACTGCAACTCCGTGGGAGCGTTGGCATTCTGTGAGCCTGCCAACAAAACAAACGCAAGCAGAGACAGCAAGCATATTTCTTAAAAGTCAACTTGATCTACCTCCTGGAGGACAGGCTGCATGTCCATGTGCCAGTCACATTAGAGTAGTCAATTTCCTGCCAGCAGTAGGAGGAAAATAAAACCCACGTGGGCTGTGAGGGGGCACCCTGCCTGCCGACACAACGAGGGAAAGGTATGTTACCCTGCCTAAAGTGCACACAGCCTCCTTGAAAACAATCTGTTTCTTGCTTGCCCAGGACAAATGTGGATTTAAAAGAACATGCTATTGGCTTCATTTGTTTTTCCATGGGTGTAACTTCTCCCAGGTGTGATCAGGCTGGAAATCTATGTGCATGGGCTGATGGATCTTTGGGATTTGTAGCCAGTCTAATGTTTCTTGGCCCATTTAGAAACAAATGGTTGCCCCTGGAAACAGCCATCAGCTTGAAAAGATTAAGTTATGAATATCTGCAAATTTTGTTCATGTTTGAGTTCGTGGAAAGTGTTACTTGCCTTTAATAATGATAGATAATTTATCACTACTAGTACTGTAGGGTGTTATTAAAACCTCGTAACCAACCCCTTAAGAGTGGAAGGGAGTGATGCCCCAGTTTATTATGAAACAACCTCAATAGTAGCAAAAGTGACACGCATATAGTCTTAAGAACGAAAAAATATATATACCTTTTCCAAGTCCTATCTTAAACAATGCAAAGGCCATTGACAACTGGTATGGGTGAGAAGTGGTTCCTCTTTTTTTTTCAGCTTGTTGCCAGCATGTCAACAGGGATGAGTCCTCTAAGATTGATGTAAGGGCCTTCTTCATGGTTACTACAGAACTAAACTCTTCGCTTTTGACATTTTTTTTTTTGAGATGGAGTCTCACCCTGTTGCCCAGGCTGGAGTGCAGTGGTGCGATCTTGGTTCACTGCAACCTCTGCCTCCGAGGTTCAAGAGATTCTCTTGCCTCAGCCTCCCAAGTAGCTGGGATTACAGGCATGCACCACCACGCCCAGCTAGTTTTTGTATTTTTAGTAGAGACAGGTTTTCACCATGTTGGCCAGGCTGGTCTTGATCTCCTGACCTCAAGTGATCTGCCTGCTTCGGCCTCCCAAAATGCAGGGATTACAGGTGTCAGCCACCGTACCTGGCTGGACTTGTTTTTGTTCAAAACCATTTGGCTCTCCCTCTACTGCCTTCATGATCCTGCCTCTTCTGTTCAGTGTTTAAACATGGGCTGTTGGTTGCTCAGCCACATTGGGTTCTGCTGAAAATAAGCCCAGGGAAGGTGTGGCTGGTTTGAAAGAAGATGGAGACTTTAGACAATGTGGGTAGAGCATCTCTACCCTCCTGAACAATTAAACCATTTATTTTGCCGTGATGTTTCTCCTTTTGGCTCATGTGCATTATTATGTTAATGGATCCTCTTGGCTCAAGTGCTTGGCATTATTAAGTTAAAAGAATAACTATTATTTTACCCCCAGTTTGATTACATTACCAAATATGCCCTGGCCCCATTTGTTAAACTATCTTTGGAATATCCAGGCCCAGGAGAAGGGGTAAGAAGAAGAAAAACTCCACCCATGCAAACCATGTTAACATTAGCCAAAATAGGAAAAAAACATTTTGGCTAGTGTAACTCTTAAAATTACAGAAGTACAAGAATACTTTAATGGATAAAAAGGATCATGTTTTGTTTTTTAACAAACAAAGGCACAGGGATTTTTAGATGCAATGGTTTCTTTAACAACTTAGAGTCTGTTACAAAATAGGCTTTGGGGCACGTTCCCTAGTTCCACAATAGTAGGATCTTTGGAAGCAACACTCAGGTAGCTAGTTTTCTCAGGTTCGCCAGGTGATTCTTACAAGACCCAGGAACCACAGATGTGGAGAGCTCGCCGGCTTCCCAAATGAGAAAGAAGAAAACAAACCTCTCTATCCAAGAAATGGGTAAGTAAGAAGGTGTGCTGAACAAGGAATGAGAATAATTCTATCCCTCAAAGACTTAATGGGAAGAAAGAAGCTGATTACAATGGGTGAAGTGAGGAATGTCGCATTAGCAACAGAATGTGGGTAATTAATTATTTAAGGCAATTGGATTGTTTGATGCTGGATTAAGAATTTTTGGAGGCAAGGAAAGTCATATCAATTTACAGAATAAAAAGCTAAGAAAACAATATTCAGAGCAGTGAAGATTTCCCAAACGGGCAAAAATAACAAGAAGGTATTTACTAGTAAGCCAAAACAGGATATAATATATGTTGTTTCTAGTAACAGAGACACATTTCTGTTGATTAGAGGATTAATTCCTTCAAATTTTAGGCTTTATGCAGACAAAATTCTTGGTGATTATTGCAAGATAGACATAGACTTCTACTACTTTGTGGAGTGCTAGAGAAGTGAAACTTCCATTGTTCAAAAGTAGAAGGTAATAATTTAATCAATCAATCATTCATTTATTCCACAATGTTTACTGAATGCCTGTCACATGTTAGTCATAATATTAGGCCTCTTTTCAGACTGGTGGACAATCTTAATGTTTTGGTATCTCTGTTTGAAGACTGAATGTATTAGTTGTCTATTTTTACTTAACAAAGTATCTCCAAACTTAGCTTAAAATATTGAATGTTTATTACCTCACAGTGTCTTTGGGTTAGGAATTCAGGAGCAGCTTAGCTGGGCTGGTCTGTTTAAGGGTCTTTGATGAGATTGAAATCAACATGTTGGCTGAGGGTGTGGTCATCTGAAAGTTTGATTAGGGTTGAGGGATCTACTTTCAGGATGGCTCACTCAGGTGGCTGTTGGGAGGAGGCCTCAGCTCTTTGCTGTGCGGGCCTCTCCACAGGGCGGCTGAGAGGCCACAACAACATGGTGGCTAATTTTTCCCAGAGTGAGTGATTCAGGAAAAAGCAAGGAGGAAGGCTTTCTCTACAATTCATTTTATGACCTAATCTTAGAAGTTACATACTGTGACTTCCACCACATTATATCCCTAAGTCCAGCCTACACACAAGAGGTAGAGTTAGGCCCCACTTTTTAAATGGATAAATATCAAAGAACTTGTGGACATCTTTTTATACCATCGCCCCTCAACTTATCCAAAGGACTTTGTTACTTGAACTATGAATAGGATCGAATGCAGACTTAAGGATGATGTATAAGCAGGCTGACCTAACCATCCAACCACTCTCAGATGTTAATTATATGATGAAGATTACAGCGACTGCTGACCATGGCCACACATGACCAATACTGATATCAGAATAACTAGGGGTGGGGAAGCTGTTAAAAATACTGGTACCTGGGTCCTATCTCTAGAAATCCTAACTCATATAGTATGAAATGGAGTATGGATATTAGTAAAATCCAATGGAGTCTGTTGGCAGAAGGCCTCACTTCCTTGCCACTGGGGCCTCCAGTTCCAATGCCCCTATAACATGACAGCTGACTTTCCCAGAATGAGTGATAATGGTGTATAAATATGAAGCTTTTACAAAGCTCCCCAGGTGATGAACCACTGTCCCAATAAACTGAAATACTGACTCATAAACATTTAAGTAACTGTCTATTGAATGCCATCATTGTCTTTAATTACATAAATTGGTGAGCTCTCAAGTATTTTTATGGCCTTTGTCACCATTTTTATTCTTTTTATGCATGTTCTGGTTTAGTTTTCATATTTATTTTGGATCTCGGTTCTCAACTATATTAGAGTTTGACATATCGATATTTCCTTACAGATTCATCATGCATTCACACATCTAAAGGAATAATCTTAACTCCAGCAAAATTGGCTTGAAGCATGTGTGTGCTATGTAAAAATGTCAGGAATGCTATAATTACATTTTATCAGGTGAAGTTTAACATTTTAATAGGCAGTGTCTAAGACTGATCTGACAGGGTGTTTTTGGATGATGAAATGGATGCTCCAAATAAGAAAACACCACTCAAAACTAAATGAGTCACTTCTGCCAGACAAATAGGTTTGGAATTTATTCAGAAGGGTCTGTATAATTTTTTTGAAGTGCTGCCCTCTTTTAATGTATGTTCATTTAATCTGATTTTGAAGGTTGAAAAAATAACCCCTCTGTGACTTCTTAATCATTACAGAAGAAGAGTGAATACTGGGCAGAGTTCCAACGGGAGTCCTTAGCTTGATATTTATTTCACCTCACCATGGATGTAATAGACCAAAATAGCAAGATTTTAAGCAATTTCATCAGCTACACAGCTTCATCCATCCCTTTATACGTTGGGACACATCAACCAAGTAGGACAAATAGGTTTACTGTAGTCACACTATTTGTTATCACTATATTTTCATGGAAGTGAGTTTAATTTACTTGGGCTATTCTGATGCATGTTGTCTTTGTTTTATTTATAAACAGGACAGCCATGAGTCCCTTCTCTTGAGTTAGGTTCTTGATTGGAATCACAATTTTGTACATTAGCTGGTAAATAGATAAGCTAGGCATTTTATATAAGGGTAGCACTGCCAGCTCTTGATATTTTAATCTCTAAGAAAGATTGCTTTTTTTCCCTGGAGTGCTAAAAAGATTCCTCTTTGGGTAGGTGGGTGATCAGGCTGCAAAATCTGCCTTCCTGGAACTGCCAGGTTTGACTCAGCTCATCTGACTGCTAGCTTTCTTCTTTCTTAAAGGCATTCTATGGGAAATAAAGGTTAAGAGAATGAGCTGGAAGTTAGATTGGGATATGAGTCCCATCTTGACAGCTCACTGTATGCCCTTTGGCAAACTACCTCTCTGCCTTCCACAGAAAATTTTGAGAATCAAATCAGTGCATAGATAATGCTTGTTTCTGCTTGCCCTGCATATTTCTTTTCTATTTCTTATACTGTTCATAGTCCCTGTTTTCTTGGAAAACTTTCATTCTATAGTGCCCAACCCTCCACAGGAGGGAAATTTGGTCAAAGAAAGTCTAAAAGTATTTTGTCAATGGGAATTTGTCTTAGCAATTCAAAGATGTTATTCCATTGTCTTTCAACTTTCATTGTTACTGTTGAGGAATCATCAATAATTCTTATTATTACTTTTTTGAATGTGACATTAATTTTTCCTGTGGCTGCTTTTACATCTTTCTCATTGCCATTAGATTATAGAAGTTCTACCATGATGTATCTAGGAATTTTGTTTATTCAGTTTTTATATTATTCCTACTTGAGATTCATAGAGTTTCTCGACTCTGTGGTTTGCTGGTTTGTCAGTTTTGGAAATTTTTCTTAAAAAAAAAAATTGCTTCTTCTATTCTGCAACAGTCTGTTTCTCCTCTTCTACTAGAAATCCCATTACATGAATGTTACAGTTTTTCAAGAAGTCTCTTATATCTTTTATGTATTTGTATGTACCTCTCATTATTTTATTTATCTGTGTTGCATTAATGATATGTTCTGCTGACATATCTTCAGATAGAGTAATTCTCTGTCCTTATGCCTACTCTGATGTTTAAATATGTATTTAATTCTTAATTTTGGTTTTTGTATTTTTTTAGTTTTAGAATTTACATTTGATTCTTTGATGTAGGTGACAGTTCTTTGATCAGATTCTCTATCTTTTCATTTGTTTGCTTAAATATATTAATTTTAAAATATCTATTTGATAAACAAGTATACTGTTTTATCCTCCTCTTGTTCCATCTCCTGAAGTACGTGATAACTTCATTAAATGCCAGACAAATGTGTAAAACATTGTAGAAACTCTGTATGGTTTCTTTCTCTAGGAAGGATTGTCAAAATTACTTGAGAGATTATTAGGCTAAGGGGCTCCAGCACCTGGGTTGCGACATAAGCAAACTGAAACTCAACTCACTGAAAAGAGTAAAACAAATTTTAAGCATAATCAATCAGAAATCACCAACTGACCTTTAACTAGGGACTTTCCACTGGAATGATGTAAATAAGGCTACTACTCCAATTTACCCAATCAATATTTTCTTTCTGCCAGTATTTTCTATTTGTCTTGCCTTTGCACTCACACTATAAGCCTTCCTTTCATGCTCCTACAGTGGATCCTGAATCACATGCAGTCTGGTACTGTCCAATGCATAAATCACCTTCTACTCAAAGTCTTAAAAAATTTTAACGTGCCTAAGTTTATCTTTTAACTACGCATACTTTTGGTTTTTAGAAGTCAGTTAAAGTAGCGACAGATTAATTTTATCCACTATGAGACTGATCTGATTGGAAGCTAGGTTTGTTTCTGTAAGAGATGGTTAGTATCCAGTTTGCCCTTGACTCGAGTGGAGTCCTTCAGAACATCAATCAAAACCTTGAGGGTGTTTACCAGAGCCCATTACTTTTGGCTAGTTGCAAACTTCAATTTTTGTCTCCCAATCATAGTGAGATAACTACAGATTTTGTTCAGCTTCTCAGGATTTTAGTTTCTGCTTTCTGCTTGGTTTTTTAGCCTCTAAGCCACTGGGCAAAATATTTTTAAATGCTTCAAGAGGAAATGCAGAAGCCAACTGCAAAGCTTACTCCCATCTTTGTGGTGAGCTTGGCCCCTCAAGTTTTGCTGTTTGTTAGCCATGATTTCTACTTTTACCCAGCACCCTGGCACATTTGAAAGAATGGCTCATCTTTTTAACCCTTTAGTCATCACTTTCTGCTCAGCTTCTCACCTTTTTTCTGTTGCTTTAGAATTGGCAAATGCCTCAAATGAAAAATTGGTACAAAACATTGGGCTTTTCTCATATTCTGGCTCCTGAGGTAGCTCTTCAATGGCTTCAAATATATTTTTTCAAGTATTTAGGTTTAGGCTGGGCACAGTGGCTCATGCCTGTAATCCCAGCACTTTGTGAGGCTGAGGAGGGTGGATCACGAGGTCAGGACTTTGAGACCATCCTGACCAACATGTTGAAACCCCGTCTCTACTAAAAATACAAAAATTAGCTGGGTGTGGTGGCACGTGCCAGTAATCCCAGCTACTCGGGAGGTTGAGGCAGGAGAATTGCTTGAACCAGGGAGTTGGAGGTTGCGGTAAGCCAAGATCATGCCAGTGTACTCCAGCGTGGTGACTGAGCAAGACTCCATCTCAATATGAAAAAAAAAAAAAATTAAAATTCTAGGTTTAGTAGTCATTCTTGTTGGGACTATTGGTCGGATACAAACTAGACCATTCTAAATAGAAGCAGCACTCTCTTCTGGAAATTTTATTTTTAGTCTGTGACATAAAAATGGAAAGGCCAGTGGTAATTTCTAGAGACCCAATTCTGGGGCCTCTACTACTGAGATCTCTTATGATGCCCTAGTTACAGTACTTGTCTGGGTTGATTGCTCCTACCTTCCTTTGAATCTGTGACCCACCCAGTGTATTTCCAATAAAACCCCTCCTCTTTTTCCTCAGTCTTATTTTCCATACTTGCAAACCATAAACATAAAACATCTGTCAGGTGGCTCATCAGGATAAGTGGAGCAACTTGTATTCATGCAAGAGCATAGTTGTGTAATGTTCTTCAGAGTCAAGTGACCTGCTGTTTAGTATATTTTGAAAACAAGTCTGTCACTAGACTGCTTGGTGACCTTGGGGAAGTCATCCCCTTTTGTCTCGTTTCTCATTTGTAAAATTTTGTGTTTGAATGAAATTACTTCTGAAATTCCTTCAAGTTATAAATCCTATGAATCTGATTTGGAGCTGGCTGGCCCACACAGGAATTGAATCCATAAATTTACCCTTTTAAATCTATGGTCTTACCGATTTATTACGCTAGTATTCCACATAAAGTGCTCCTTGTAAAAAAAAGAAAAGGTAGCTATAAAACTTCTTGCCCATGTAAAGTGAGTCATACCTGAATAAGAATAATTCTTGTCTGGATAATACTGTTCAAGAGGTAGATTTATTTGGAAAAGTCTCTTTGATAGTGAATGCTGATGGTTCTACCTAACATAAATAACACCCTGCCAAAACACCTGAAAATGTTGTTTTTAACCTGTGTACTTTACAAAGACACACACACACAAATTCTCATTTAACCTGGAAGATCTGTCCTCACCTTTTGGAATAATGGGTTTCTTATTATTAGCTTAAACATATATACCCATAAATTTATACCTGTGAAAACATGCAATTATATACAACACGATCTTTGACTTTTACAGGAGGATGTTAATTTCTAACTATACCTCTAGTTCCAGAGGAAACTATGAATGTCACCAATGGGTCTGTGGACATAATATCTGAGTTCCTGGTAGATAATTTAAATCTAAACTCTAGGCCCTCTCAAAAGCTCAATTACGAGAGACATTTGTGAAGTATTACCAATCTAAGTTTCAGATTCTCTAAACTTTAGACTATGTTGTAACCAGTTTATTGGAGAGCTGTGTGTTTGGCACATGCTCTTTTGAGGACACTTGCTTTGGCTCTGTGGTAGTCAACAACATCAAATATACCCCTTCCTTCCATCTTATCATCACTATAGGCAAAACTGCTATCATGTCTCATCTGGATTATTTTAACACCTACCCTCAACTCCCTGCCCATTGGCCTTCCCATATTCTCTGTGGGTCCCATACAACCAATTCTTTCTCAGATGCCAAGTGATCTTTTCAAATTAAAGTCTGATTGTGTCATCCACTTGCTGAAAACCGTTCAGGAGCTTCCTGCTGGTCTTAGGAAAAATGCTGCATTGTTTGACTCTTGCTTACACCAGCCTCTTCCACCAAACTCCACCCCAATTCAGATGTCAAATGACTGCCCCACTATGGCAGCCTTCTTCCGTGGGGCAGTCTCACATGTTGTACCTTCTGTTTGCAACACCCTTCCCTCCCTTTTGCATAGGAAAACCCTACTCAACCTTCAGATCTTGAGTCAATCAGGTCTTCTTCAGGGTAAGAATTTTCTAAGCCCCTGGTCTAAGTTAAATTATCTATTATAGGCTTTCATGCTTGAATGTATCTCTGTTTCACTGCACTTACATTTAGTCCTGTGCTTTGTTGGCTTTGTTTGCTTCTGTCTTCAGAAGACAAAATCCATGAGAACAGGAACTTAATATATTTATATTCACCATTGTTTTTCCTCCCCAGAGTACAGCACAGTGCTGGGGGCTTAGTAGGTGCATAGTATTTTCTGAGATGTGTCTTTTCATGTCCTTTGCCCATATTTTAATGGTGTTGTTTCTTCTCGTTCATTTGTTTGTTTCCTATAGATTCTGGATATTAGATCTTTGTTGGACGCATAGTTTGCAAATATTTTCCTCCATTCTGTAGGTTGTCTGTTTACTCTATTCATAGTTTATTTTGCTGTACAGAAGCTCTTTAATTCAGTTAGGCCCCATTTGTCAATTTTTGTTTTCCTTTAAACTGCGTATGGAGCCTTTGTCATAAAATGTTTGCCAGGGCCTATGTCCACAATGGTATTTCCTAGATTTTCTTCTAGGGTTTTTCTAGTTTTAGATTTTTGATTTAAGTAAGTCTTTAATCCATCTTGATTTCTGTACATGGTGAAAGAAAGGAGTCCAGTTTCACTTTTCTGCATATGGTTAGTCAGTTATTCCAGGACCACTTACTGAACAGGGAGTCCTTTCTCCATTGCTTGTTATTGTCAACTTTGTTGACTAATACATGGTTGTAGGTGTAGAGCTTTATGTCTGGGTTCTCTATCCTGTTTCATTGGTCTATGTGTCTGTTTTTGTACCAGCACAACAGCTGTTTTGGTTTTTGTAGCCTTGTAGTACAGTCTGAAATTGGGTAATGTGATGCCTCTGGCTTTGTTCCTTTTGTTCAGGATTGCTTTGGTTATTTTGGGCTCTTCTTTGGTTTCATATGAATTTTAGAATAGTTTGATAGGAATAATGTTAAATCTGTAGATTGCTTTGGGCAGTATGGCCATTTAAAAATATTCACTCTTCCAATCCATAAGCATAGAAAGTTTTTTTACTTGTATCATTTATGATTTCTTTCAGCAGTGTTTTGTAGATTTCCTCGTAGGGATATTTCACCTCCTTGGTTAGATGTATTTCTAGGTATTTTTGGGTCTGTGGCTATTGTAAATAGGATTGTATTCTTGATTTGGCTCACAGCTTGAACTTTATTGGTGATGTCTAGAAACGCCATTGATTTTTATTACACTGATTTTCTGTCCTGAAACTTTAGTGAAGTCGTTTGTCAGTTCTAGGAGGCTTTTGGTGGAGTCTTTAGAGGTTTCTAGGGGTAGAATCGTATAATCTGTGAGGAGAGATAATTTGACTTCCTCTTTTGCTATTTGGATGCCTTTTCTTTCTTTCTCTTGCCTGATTGCTCACTCAGGCTAGGGCATCTAGTACTATGCTGAGTAAGAGTGGTGCTGGGCATCCCTGTCTTGTTTCAGTTCTCAAGGGGACTGCTTTCAGCTTTTGCCTGTTCAGTTCAATGTTGGCTGTGGGTTTGCCATAGACGGCTCTTATTGTTTTGAAGTATGTTCCTTCGATGCCTAATTTATTGAGGATTTTTAACATGAAGGGATGTTACATTTTATCAAAAGTCCTTTTCTGCATCTACTGAGATGATTATATGGCTTCTATTTATAACTCTGCTTATGTGGTGAATCACGTGTATTGATTTGCATATGCTGAACCAATCCTGCATCCCAGGAATACAGCATACTTTATCATGGTAAATTGACTTACTTACATACTGCTGGATTTGGTTTGCTAGTATTTTGTTAAGGATATTTGCAGCTATGTTCATCAGGGATACTGGCCTGAAGTTTTCTTTCTTCATTGTGTCTCTGCCATATTTTGACATATAGAATAAGTTAGAAAAGAGTCTCTGCTCTTCAATTTTTTGGAATAATTTCAGTAGGATTGGTACTAGCTAGTTCTGCATTGCATGTCTGATAGAATTGAGCTGTAAATCTGTCTAGATCAGGGCTTTTTATGATTGTTAGGGTTTTTATTACTGATTCAATTTTGGAACTTGTTCTTGGTCTGTTCAGGGTTTCAATTTCTTACTGGTTCAATCTTGTGAGATTGTGTTTCCACAAATTTATTTATTTCTTCTAGGTTTTCTCCAAAAGGTTTTTAAGGAGGGGAGGCATTTTTACTTTAAGAAAAAACAATTATTGTTGACTATAATGTGGAGACAGCATTTATTTGATTTTAGAGCCTGAATATTTTGTAAACCTTTATTTCTACAATACTGTTTTTGACCAGATTCCCTAGAAACAGAGCTTAAGATGGGGGTTTCTTGTTTAAGTGATTTATTGAGAATGCTCTTAGAAGAAGGGGAGTGGAAGGGCAGGGGAAAAGAGCTCTCAGCAAGTGTGGGTCAGCTGGAGACCGGCTTTCACCTGATCTCAAGGTGAACTCTGGAGTCTGTGTTGTATTGCAGTTAACCTCACCTTGTGGCAAGGGAAACCACAGGGGTCAACTGTGAGCCTTCAGCCGCCAGTACTCACAGTACATATGGGCACACTGGCCTGTTAAAGGAGATCTGAGTGAGGTAACAACAGTGCTAATGGCACTGTTTATCTTTTCTTGAATTGGAAAACAATGATTTTTCTTGTTAGAGATGGGGTCTCGCCACAATGCCCAGGCTAGAACTCCTGGACTCATGCTATCTTCTCACTTCTGCCTCCCAAAGTGCTGGGATTACAGGCATAAGCCACTGTGCCCAGCCTGGAAGAGACTTAATTTGTATAAATTTATTTATTTATTTATTTATTTAGTAACAAATGCGTGTGGTGAAAAAGACAACTAAAAAGGTGTGCAATCTGTCTCCAGTTTTCTTCCCTAGAGATTCCTCTTGAGCATTTCTAGTATACCCTTTCAAAGGTAGTCTGTATGTATTGTTCTCTTCCTTTCTGTAAACCAAATTATAATGTAACATATCCATTGTTGTGTACCTTGTTCTCCTGACTTAACAAGGAAACTTGAAGAATATGCTATATGAAAATACAGAGGGCTGCATCGTCATTTTTAATTGATGTAGAGTATTGCATTGTTTCTATATACTATAGCATATTCACCTTGATTTTTTTGCAGTTAATTTTCCTTATATGGCTTTACTATGCACATGTATGTAAACTACTCCAAGTACTTGAAATAGACTAGAGGATAAATTACTAAAACTAACACATAGGATCTCATATCCTGTAAGAGTTCACCTGGAAGATCAATAATAGGACCTGGAAATAGCACATTCTAAGAGAAAAATCATACTTTTTTCCTATATGACCCTGTGGAGTACAATCAGTGATGGATATTAGTTGGGGAGCTTTGGCTGAAACTATTGTCATTTTATCTGAGCATGGCAGAAATCCCAAGCCAATTTCAGAGCAATTTCAGAACCCTTTGTAGGTTTCCAAGGAATCCATTGCTAAACCCAAAGCTCTCCAAACTTTGGTCCAGACTTTCTTTACTGATTTAATGTAAAGCCTAATAAAATTCTGTGGCTTTAAAATAAACCAGCCTCAACTAGATATGGGTTTAAAGGCAGCAATGATGGTACATTTGTATATCTTTATCTTTAGAAATTTGATTATCTTTTCTAAGTCATAGTTTAATGGAACAAAGGTCTGAAACTGTCCCTGCTTGGTTGTGTTCAAAATGAACAGGTGACATTCTTACAAGATGAAGAGCTACTTCAGAAGCTAAAGACGGAAGCTTGGCTTCTCCCCCAAGACAGCCTGAGTAGCCATGATTCACACACAGCAGGTACCAACATGGAGCTCAGTTAGGGTAAAAGAGTTGGTGTTTCCAAAAACAGAGCCTCCCTAGGGCCTTTTTTTTTTTTTTTTTTCCCAAAGGACAGATGCTCCATGGTCAGATTCCACAAGTAAAACACTTGGCCCAAAATGTTATGTGGCTTTGTAATTCCTGTTTCATTCTGTATGAAGCCATGTGGATGGAACTTAGGTGTCTGCTATTTCTTAGATAAGCGTATTTCACCAAGAGACACCTAACACCTAGAATTAGATTTAAAATGTCTGAATAGTACTCTGTTGTGTATAAGTACCACTTTTTCTTTTCTTCCTTTTTTTTTTTAGTCACCCTGGTGGTCTTTTTTTTTTTTTTAACTTTTAAGTTCAGGATTACAAGTACAGATTTGTTACATAGGTAAACTTCTGTCATGAGGATCTGTTGTATAGATGACCCAGGTATTAAGCCTACTACTCATTAGTTGTTTTTCCTGATCCTAACTAAAAGTGTATAATTGGACTGTTTGTAACAGAAAAGATGAATGCTTGAGGGAAGGGGGACTCCATTTATTTTCCATGATGTGATTATTATGCATTGCATGCCTATATCACAACAGACGATGTACTCTATAAATATATACACCTACTATGTACCCACAAAAACTAAAATAAAAAATAAACACAACACCAAAAAAATAGAAATGTCTGTTAATGGATAACAATAAGACACAGTATTTTACATTGTCCTATGTCCAGCTTAGAATGAAGATACTGTTGAAAGGCTTGGAATAAGCCTTTTGTTGTCTGAGGATTCATAGTGAAAGTCAGGTGTTTTGGTACCTTGTAAAAATTGAAAATAACTCAGATGTGTTTCCTTTCTCTCACTGGGAGAGGTGAAAGTGATGGGCAAATGTCAAGTACTTTATCCAACACTGCTCAGTGAAGGTGTTGAATAAGATACTCGTTAATAGCAGAACTGAATTTTTAATTGGCAAAAAGTCACCTTGATGGATTCTATATGTAGGTGGGATATTTCTTTTCAGTTTATATTGACAGCCTGTTGGGTACTGGAACCCTTCCAAGGCATAGTGCTTTACGATACCCTACTAATCTCCAGATTCCTCATAGTTAAAACAGTTATAAGATTGTTATAAGAATTCTGTGGAATAATTTATGTAAAACCCTTGGTACTATGTTTGGTACATAGTAATGACTCATTCAATGTATCTTCAGTAAACATTTATCGAGTGCCCTGCATATACTGTTCAAGATGCTGAAGCTACAGACAAGGACCATGGTGCTTATATTCTAATTTGGGAAGATGAATAGACAAGTAATAAAGATAAGCTGAGATAATAATGAGTGCTATGAAAATAGCTAAACAAAATTATATTATTAACACTGAGTGGGAAAGAGGACGTGGAAAGGTGAAATGGAATGACTGGTCCTGGGCTGTTTACCCTCAGATCTATCATTTCTATCACCTGTTGTAAACTATATGGTCAGGGTATGTAGGTATGGTGGGATGTTTTACAAAGTTCCAAAATAGCTGTTTCCAAGGGGGTTTAGCCAGTGGAGGCACTGGTGGAAGATTAGAGGGTGGAAGCAAGGGAGAAAGTAGGGTATTTTTCTCACCCTTCCTGTGCTCATTGGGTTCTTAGTAGCGGTTGTGTTTCTCCTGTGGGTCTCGCTTCTGCTGCATAGGTCTAAAGCTTTTCCCAGATTTTACCTGGTGACCCTGGCTCATGGGATCTGGTAATACCACTCTCTCTTTTAGTTTTCCTGCTGTTGTAAATATCTGTGTTGTCCTTACTTGTTTGACTTTGAAGCTCTTCCATCACATGTATGACTTATCGTCTATATTAAATTCCCTCTATTCTGTACACTTAGAAAGCTTTCTGCTTTTCTCGGATCCTGATCTGAGCAAGGATTTACAGAAGGTCTTTCTCAGAAGATGCCACTTGAGAGAAAAGCTGAATGATAGGAAGCTAATCATGTGGTCTGGAGGAAGAATATTCCAGGCAGAGAGAACAGCAAGGGCAAAGGCACTGAAGTGAGGGCGAGCTTAGGGTACTTAAGGAACAGAGAGAAAAATCGCTGTGGTTGGAGTACAGTGAGTGGGAAGAAGATGGTATGAGATGAGTATAGAGAGGAAGGTGGGGGTTGGCTGATGGAAAATCTAGTTGACCAGAGTAAGAAGAACTTTGGATTATATTCTAATTGTGATTGGAAGCCACTGAAATGTTTTAATAGGAGAGGAGGGGCTGGGCACAGTGGCTCACATCTGTAATCCCAGCACTTTGAGACGCAGAGGTGGGAGGCTCACTGGAGGCAAGGAGTTTGAGATCAGCCTGTGCAACATAGAGAGATCCTATATCTATAAACAAAACAAAAAATTATCTGGGTGTGATGGTGCATGCCTGTAGTCCCAGTTACTTGAGAGGCTGAAAGAGGAGGCTCGAGCCCAGGGGTTCGAGGCTGCAGTGAGCTATGATTCCACCACTGCATTACAGTCAGAGTGACAGAGCAAGATCCTACCTCGATTTAAAAAAAAGAAGAGAAAAAGAGATGAGGAAAGGAAGGAACATGTAAGCAATATGATTTATGCTTGAAAGAGATTGTTCTGGCTGCTTTAAATAAAAGATAAAGAATATTAAAGGGTTCTAAGAGTGGGTCAGAGGCCAATTAAGCGCCTATTGTTAATAGTCTGAGCAAGGAATGATGTTAACTTGGGCTAAGATGGAAGCAAAGAAGAGAAATGGGAAGATTTCTAATGTTTTGGAAGAAGAGGCTACAGAACTTACTGGTAAGCAGAGTAAAGAAGAGGAAGCATCAAGAGTGACTCCTAGACTTTTTAATCTTGAAGTTTTTGTTGAGAGACAGAACTAAAGGAGTGGCAGGGATTTGCCAGAAAAAGAAAATATTTTATTTTGAACCTGTTGAAGTAGAGAGGCTTATATAATATCAAAATAGAGTTATCATGTAAATAGCTGTAGTTCATGTTTGGAGCTCAAGGGAGAAGTCGTAAGTAGAAGTATAAATGTGGAAGTCAACTGCACACATTCATGGGGATGGGCAAATTACCAAAAGGAAGGATCTAGGCATACAGCAACTATTATGATTATTATTGCCTTATAACAAGCTTTTGTATTTCCTCAAAATGAAAACTTTGACCAAAGCTTGAGACTTGCTAAGTTGCTTTAAGGAAATGATGGAAATGAGCAGCCAAATGATCACTTTGCCTGAACATTTGTTAGATATTCTTATCCTTTTCTCTGTAGACCAGATGGGCTAGCTGGGTAAATAGTAAGAGTGATGGATAATCTGGGGCTGTGAGCATTACCTTCATGTACAAGTTTTCTGGAGAGAGGCCCAGGCCAGTTCATTATAGAGTAGTGAATCAATAAGCTTCCTATTCTCTCTGATAAATGAATCATCCATACCGAATTCCATCATATATGAATGTTTTATCAAGAATAAGACAAGTTGTGATGAGTACATTTGTGCAACAACTTAGCCTATTTGGTTTTAAAAATAAAATTTGAAACTATTTTTTAAAGGCCAAACCAGCTCTTTTGGGGAAAATATTCCAGAGTAAGACTAAGAAAATACTGATGCATTCCAAGGCAATAGTTAAGCAAGAAACAGTGACCTCATCCATGACCTCCTTATTCTTAGGTCATTGCCCAGTGAGTCCCCAGGAACCTAATTTACCTGCTGCTGTTGTTATGCAATGCCTCTTAGGCAGGTATGAAGAAACTTTGATAAGAGAAAATGTTTTGAATATTCATAGAAAATGAAATAAGGACTGACCTTGGTGTTACCAGACGGAAGTAAAATACACCCAAGGATAACACCAACGGCAGAGTCTATAAGATGTTGTTTGTTTCACTCCTCAACCAACTCTTATTTTCACGCAATGTGGAGGTGGGTGTGCATGCTTTTCAAAACATAATTTCTTATGTTGTCCATTTTTTAAACAGATAGACTATCCTGGACCCTATTAAGGACAATTTGGCACACAGTGCTGCCTGATGAATAGCAGCAACAAGATGATCCAGGCGATATTTTATCTTCTCCAGTGCCAAATACAGAGAGATTCCAGCCTGGGGAGCGGTTTGGCAGTCTCCATAATCTGGATGATAAACTAATTTTTCCACATGCCTTAATTAGGCTCATCAAACCTATCATATTTCTGAACATTGAGATGTTAATTCTTCCAGGAAGGCTCGATATGCCTTCGCTCTTGCATTGGAAAGTGTCAGATAGAAGCCTTAATAGTAATTTAATTCTGTTATTTTACCCATGAATGCTGTTTCTCTTAAGATCTTTAATTTTTTTCTGCCTATTTTTAATCTAAGTGGACCTGGTACATGATAAATCTATGAATTCCTAATAGTTGCATATTTATGTGGCAGGGCAGGATGATGATGGAGACCACAAATAAATATATGCAAAGCAAATGAAATTTAACAATGAAGCACAAATGTCTGCCAGTTTTTTTCTTTTTCTTTTTTTTTTTTTAAATACTGGAGGTTCTAAGGAAATTCTCTCGTTCTCAGCATTTGGCACTTTGTTTAAATTTCAGTGCTGCTCTCATATCTCAAGACTTGTTATAAATCTACAATACTAAATTGGTATTATAGTGGCATAGCTATAGGCAAAGAGACCATTAGAACAGAAAGGAGAGCCCATATAAAAGAGGTGGCATTGCAGATCAGTGGAGAAAAGGTGGATGTTTCGATGAATGGTGCTGAGACATTCATTATCTATGTGGAAAATCATGGAATTGGACACCACATTAGACTATACACAAAAATGAATCCCAAGGATATTAAACACCAATATGTAAAAGGGCAAACTATAAAGGTTTTTAGAAAAGAATGTAGATGGTTATCTTCATAAACTTAAAACATGAAAGGTTTTCTTAGACAAGACACAAAAAGTACAATCCATAGAGAACATGACTGATAAATTTAACCACATAAAAACTAAGCATATGTATTTATCAAAAGACATCATATGAAGAGTGAAAATGAAAAATTTGGTGCTAACTTACTTTGATTCTTCTTGGGAATTTTGGTGTATTAAGACCTTCCAAAGCTTTATGTAGAAAAATGGCAGGGCTGCTCAGATGTGACAACTTGTGCTGACCTCATCTCTGTCATCTGTGCCCCTGTCCCTCCTGTCGAAGTAATTGTCTGAAAGGATAAATGTAGCTTATTGCTGCTGTTCCTTGCTTGTTCTGTGGTGTGCTAAAGTGCTTTTAAACTATTCTTGTTAGAAACATGCTTTGTGGCATCTCTCACTGTTGCCAAAATAGACAATTTCTTCAGAGAACTGGAGTTTGTAACTCAAAAATGGGTGTCTATATGTTTGTGTTTGAGAAATTCAAGGAACACTGAATGTGAGTTTTTAACCCCAGGATTTAAATGTAATATATGCCCATTAAAGAGAAAATGTGCTATGCAGAAAAATTAAAAAAGAATCTTAAATCACTCAGAATCCTACCATAGCAACTATTAATATTTTGATGTCTTTTTAAAAACGTGGATCACATTGTAGTTCAGTATTAAATTCTGACTGAGTCACTGAAGATCATAACACAAACTTCCTCTGCATGTAGTTACAAATTTGGGGGAAACATTACTTTTATTGGCAGAGCATGGGAAACAGCATACCATAGCATTAGGATCACAGGCTCCAGAGTCATAGTGCTTATCTTAGAATACTGAATCCATTACTTATTAGCTGTATGATCATGAGCAAACCACTGGACATCTCTTGCCTCAGTTTCCCCATCTGTATACACTTCCTTGAATAAACCAATACCAGTATCTACCTTGTAAGAGGGGCTGTTGTGAAGATGCAATCTGATACCTATAAACAGATTAGAATCATGCTTGGCAAGTAATAAATGATAGTTATTATTACTGTGTGTGTAAAGGAGTGAGCTTCACCTCCTTTCAGTCTCACTCAAATGTCAGTGCTGGGCTTTCATTTGTATCTTCTCGTTTTCCTCTGCATAGAAAGGACACTACAGTCTGAGGCATTAGTTCACATGGAGTAGTTTGGAGGTCTTCAGAAGCTTAGGTGGTTGTCCTTCTGCTAGATGATCGGGAGACCTGCAGGTAACCTTTGCTGGGAGCTTCTCATTGACAGCAGTGGGAACTGCCCACTGGGGTTCTCAGTATCTTCCCCAAGATGGGCTTCCTTGAATAGCCGTGTTTAGCCTGTCTCTTGACGCTGATTCTCTTCATGTGGTCTCCCTAGATCCATTCCCCATTTCGCTGGTGTTAGGCAGCATCTGCCCTCCAAGATCTCTCCAAGATCATCTGCCCTCTTTTCTCAGCCAGGAATGGAGATGGCAGGCATCATTGCCTACTCTTTTCTTTCTAGCCAATAATTGTTTCATAGAAACTCCATCAGTCAACTTTCCCCCAAAGCTATTCTTTGTAATGATCAAGGCTTATTCTGGAAGTTAAAAAGACTGAAGATTGACTATCTTTCTTTCCATTTTAACCATAATAATTCCAATTTCCTTTGAATGCCTCTGATTAACTAGGAGAAGGGTCATGTATAACAGATTACAGGAAAGAAAAGCACAAATATTAATATTTCATGATATTATCTCGTCATAAACGAATGTATCGTAATTTACTTAATGACTCTCCTATTGCAGGACATTTAGATTATTTCCAATTTTAGCTATTAAAATGACACATTGATTAACATTGCTGAAAACGCTTTCTTATTTTGGATGACTTAGGATGAATTACCAGAAATGGAAATTCTAGTCCAAATAATATTAAAAAAATAAATAATTTAAGATATTTTTTCTTGTGCTGGGTTAGATTGTATTGCTTTATAATTTTATACAAAATTAAGCATAAAAAGAACAGGTCAGATCTTTAAAAATATTGCCATGTGTTTAATTGTCTGAATGTCTGTAATATCCATTTGTGTTGAATAAAAAGACCGTCAGCATTGCCTTGATGTCTTAATTTGTTTAATGGCTTTGTTCTTCTGTTAAACTGTTAATATCCTTAGGAGTAGTAAAAGTTTAAAACTGTACACCAAGAAGAAAACATCATTTTCCGGGATCCTTAACTAAGAACTGATTAGTGGGGATAGCATGGCTAGTAGGATAAGGATAATATGATTGGTTACCAGCAGATAGGTGCTACTGGCTGTGGCATACGGCACTGGAATGGATTCCAGGAGGTACCAAGTGCCAATTTTCAATATGGTCCATCTTTAAAGGGAAATGAATAGGGGAGTAAATTGGATGGGGCATCAAGATCATTACTACATTCCATGCCCATTATAATATTTTCAAACAAGTGATAGCAGATCAAAATAAACACTGAAAACAAGGCTATCTCTGATGTGCTTTTGCAATGGAAGGACAGAACTGTTTATTCTGACTTGGTGGTAATTAATGTAAGAAAGGAAGAATTCTGCAAAAGGTGTCTATCAACCTGAGCCTTCCACAGACATTAGAACCTTGAATGAGACGGGATTTTATCTATCTTTAACACAGAACTCTAAAAAAGCAAAAGAAAAAGTATTCCTTGAGAATAAATGACGTAATGGAATATTATGTACAACTTTATTATACACTTGGCAAGAGCATAGTCATATATAAGAAACTACAAATGCAGTATGATAGGCTTTGTAATTAATAACCAATGATCCCACTAGAAATGGCTAAAAAGTTTTAGCCAGTGATGCTGGTCTCATGTGATCTGAATTTCTCTTCCTTTTAATAAAATCTCTAAGATCTGTAAATTATTTTCTGTGTATCTCATGCTCTTCTTGCCTTATGTGGACCTCTGCTGGAATGCTTGCTTTCCTGAGTTAGATAACTTAATATCAAAAATTACAGAAAATCCTCACTCCGGAAGTATAAAAGCTCAACGTTCAGTTTAAATATGGAGCGATCATCAACTGTGTTGCCATGGAGATCCTTCCTCCCATGTGCTCTATAACGTCTGCTGCCAATTATCCAGAAATAACTTCTCTATTTCTATGTAATCTTCTGTATCTTACCTACTGCTGCTTCTATATTCTGTTTGGGCTTTGGTGAAAGGAGGAGGACTTTTCATTTCTATTCCTTGGAGGCAGGAAAGATAATTTTCAGCATGTCCAAGCTGAAAAGGATCCCCCGCTTTGTCACTTCCTGTGTAACACTATTAATCATCCCCCTGGGCTGCAGCAAATAAGGGTTAATTTTTTACCCATTTTATATTTGCAACAGACTAGACTACCACCTTGTTGGCTGTGGTAGGATAGATGATTATAGGTACTATGGGTCAGTTTTAATTTTATGTTATAATAGACTCTCTGACCTTTTTTTCTTCAACAGTAGTTTGGTGACTCATTGTTTTCTCACCTGAGCTGCCATTCGGAATCTATATTCTGTTTCTATATTCTATAGAATATAGAATGTTCCACTCTCCTATATTCTGTTTGAGCTTTGATGAAAGGAAGAGGACTTTTCATTTCTATTCCTTGGAGGCAGGAAAGGTACTTTTCAGCATGTCCAAGCTGAAAAGGCTCTCCCACTGTGTCACTTCCTGTGTAACACTATTAAGCATCCTCCTCAGCTGCAGCAGATGAAGGTTGACTTTTTGTCTACTTTACATTCACAGTAGACTAGACTACCACCTTGGTAGCTGTGGTAGCATAGATGATTATGGGTCAATTTTAATTTTATGCTATAATAGACTCTCTGATCTTCTTTCCCCTCAACAGTAGTTTGATGAGTCATTGTTTTCTCATCTGAGCTGCCATTCAGAGTCACTCCACTGAGCAGTTAGGGGTTGAAGATGGAAATGTGCCTGCTTCTCTATTTTGATTTGGATCATCCATTCTTAGGAACTAAAGAGTGTTCCTTGAACTGAGTCAATATCATGTGGGAAGATGTGAAAACACTCAGTCATACACTAGATTTACACAGCAGCAGAATTTCAACTGTTCAAATCCCTAGCTTGGTTCTCTCTGAAGGCCAGCAGCCTCTGTTGCTACAGGAGCCTGCTGAAAGCTGATGATCTTTTTGTGGTTGATCATTCCTTCTTATAGGCTCAACCAAGTGGTATTCCAAGAACAGCCCAGGTTCACTGAAGACTTCAACTGCATCATATAGACTCACTTTCAGAGAGTAGTTTAGTGAACACAGATTTGTTTTGAAGTGCTAAGTTTACTGCATGTGCAGCAGGAATGACAAAAATCAGAAAACATCTTTGAACATTTGCCCAACTCAGAGGAGTATGCTCCAAAAGAAATGAAAGGTTTGTCTGCCCCTTTTCCCCCAATTTTCACTGCCTACTGAGAGGCTGCAGGAAGAATGTAATCCAAAAAGCTTGGATAGCACCATGGAACAGATCTAAAAGTATCACTAGCTGGATCTGACAATAAGAGACAGACAGCAGGGGAGGGAAATGAGACACTGCCCAGCGTCATACTATTTATAGGTCAATTTCCAACTTTCAGGCAAGCAGGTTTCAAATCTTTCAAATCATTAAAGCTTTCCTGGATTACAATTCCCAGAGAAACTGCATATAATGGAATGATAAATATAATCATTGAGCTTCTATTCTCTCTCTCTGGTAAACACTATGACTGCTCATCCTCCTTGGTCAGTTAGTAGAAGACAAATCATCATGCCTCTCTACCATCACATAAACAGTTTTCTTCTTTTCCTCCCAAACTTTGTACCTAAAGCTATTATATATCAACAGTTTAGAGTTGTAGAGAGAGACCACTAGACACTGCTGAGGAGATAACAATCAGTAAAAAGTAGCCAAAAAGTGTTATTGTGAAGTCAAAAACAAGGTAAATTTTAAATTGTGATCTTGCCGAGTAACATTTTAAGGATTTTGTCTTTCAAAAAGTCACATTAGTGCACAAAACTGTGTGAATATGAATATTTACTGCAGCATTGTTTGTCTTAATAAAAAGCCGCATTTAGGTAGTCCTAACCAGTACAATCAGGCAAAAGAAACAAAGCACATCCAAACTGGAAAAAAAGAAGTTAAATCATTTGCCAATGGTATGCTTGAAAACCCTAGACTTCTCCAAAAGACTCCTTGTTTTGATAATGAATTTAGTAAAGTCTCAGGTTACAAAATCAATGTACACAAACCAGTGGCACTAGTATACACCAACAATGACCAAACTAAAAATCAAATCAAGAACCAAATCCCTTTTGCAACAGCTGCAAACGAACAAACAAACAAACACACACACACCCCAAAATACTTAGGAATATACTTAACTAAGGAGGTGAAAGACTTCTGAAAGGAATACTACAAAACACTGCTGAAAAAAATCACAGATGATACAAACAAACGAAAATACATCCCATGCTCATGGATTGGAATAATCACTATCAAGAAAATGACCATACTGCCCAAAGCGATCTACAGATTCAACACAATTTCTGTCAAAATACCAACATCATTTTTTATGGAATTAGAAAAAACAATCCCAAAATTTATACAAAACCAAAAAAGAGCCTGAATAGCCACAGCAATCTTAAATTAAAAAAACAAATACGGAGGCCATCACATTACTTGACTTCAAAATATACTACAAAGCTACAGTAGCCCAAACAGCATGGTACTTGTACTTGTATAAAAGTAACTACATAGACCAATGGAACAGCACAGACAACCTAGAAATAAAGCCAAATACTTACAACCAAGTGATCTTTAACAAGTCTTCAAAACACAGAAATTGGAAAAAGACACTCTATTCAATAAATGGTCCTGGGAAGCTGGATAGCCAAATGAATGAAACTGGATCCCCATCTCTTACCAAGTACAAAAATCAACTCAAGATGGATTAAAGATTTAAATTGAAGACTTGAAACCATAAAAATTCTAGAGGAAAGCTAGAGAAAACTTTTCTGGATATTGGCTTGGGCAAAGAATTTACGACCAAGACCCCAAAAGCAAATGCAACAAAAATAAATATAAATAAAGGGGAATCAATTAAAAAAGCTTCTGCACAGCAAAGGAAATAACATCAGAGAAAACAGACAACAAACAGAATGAAAGAGAATATTTTCAAACTCTGCATCTGACAGAAGACTAATCCAGAATCTACAAAGAACTCAAAAAAATCAGCTAGAGAAAAACAATCCCAGCAAAAAGTGGGCAAATGACATGAAAAGACATTTCTCAAAAGAAGCTAGACAAATGGCCAAAAAAAATATGAAAAAATGCTCAACATCACTAATCATCAGGTTAAAAATAATACATGTTGGCATGGATGTGGTGAAAAGGGAATGTTTATGCACTACTGCTGGGAATGTAAATCAGTACAACCTATACGGAAAACAAATTTCTCAAAGAGCTAAAAATAAATCTATCATTGAATCCAGCAGTTCCACTACTGACTGTCTACCCAAAGGAAAGTAAGTTGCTATATCAAAAAGATACTTGCACATATATGTTTATCACAGTGCAGTTCACAATTGTAAAGATATGGAATCAATGTAAGTGCCCATAAACTGATGAGTGGATAAGGAAACTATGGTATGTGTACATCATGGAATATTACTCAGCCATAAAACAAAATAAAATAATGTCTTTTGCAGCAACTGGGATAAAGTTGGAGGCCATTATTCTAAGCAAAGTAACTTAGGAACGGAAAACCAAATACTGTATGTTCTCACTTATAAGTGGGAGTTAAGCTATGGGTACACAAAGGCATACAAAGTGGTTTAAAGAACACTGGAGACTCAGAAGGGAAGAGTGGGGTGAGGGATAATAAACCCACATATTACTCTTTCATTTTGACCTTGGAGAATCTAGTGATTATGTGTCTTTGGGATGACAAGATTATGTGTCTTCTTGTGGAGTATCGTACTGGGGTTCTCTGTATTATCTAAATTTGAATGTTGGCCTCTCTAGCTAGGTTGAGGAAGTCTCATGGATGTTTTCAGCAATACGTTTTCCAAGTTGGTTCCATTCTCCCATCTCTTTCAGGTACAGTAATCAGTTGTAAATTCGGTCTTTTTACATAATCCCACATTTGTCAGAGGTTTTGTTAGTTTCTTTTCATTCATTTTTCTCTATTCTTGTCTGCCTGTCTTATTTCGAGTCGTTAAGCTCTGAGATTCTTTCTTCTGCTTGATCTATAGACACATGCACACATATGTTTATTGCAGCACTATTCAATGGAATCAACCTAAATGCCCCTCAATGATAGACTGGATAAAGAAAATGTGGTACATATACAACATGGAATACTATGCCCCCATAAAAAAAAAAGCAAGATCATATTCTTTACAGGGATAGAGCTGGAAGCCATTATCTTTCGCAAACTAACACAGTGACAGAAAACTAAATACCACACGTTCTTATTTATAAATGTGAGCTAAATGATGAAAACACATGGACACATAGAGGGGAACAACCCATACTGGGGCCTTTCAGAGAGTTGGAGGTGGGAGGAGGGAGAGGAGGAAAAATAATTAATAAGTACTAGGCTGATTACTTGGGTAGTAAAATAATCTGTACAGTAAACCCCCATGACACAAGTTTACCTATGCTACAAACCTGCACTTGTACCCCTGAACTTAAAAAATAAAAGTTAAAAAAAAACACAATACAATCCATCCTTGTAACCAAAAACCACTTGCATCCTGAAAGCTAATGAAATAAAAAAATTAAATTCTAATCTTCTGCAATGGATATCTAATGCTGAAAAATCAAGAAAAACAAACAGTATACTGTGTTCCCAAGTGATAGCTCTACTCTTTCATCTATTCAACAGAACACTCAGAATGACTTGAGTCAAGGTAATGTAATTATAGGGACAACCTTAAATATGCTCCAATTTACTTTTTATTATTTTTTGGCGACAAGGTCTCTCTCTGATGCCCTGGCTGGAGTGCAGTGGCACAATCACAGCTCACTGCAGCCTCGACTTGCTGGGCGCAGGTAATCCTCTCACCTCAGCTTCCCAAATAGCTGGGATCACAGGTATGCACCACCATGCCCAGCTAATTTTCGTATTTTTTGTAGAAACGGGGTTTTGCCATGTTGCTCAAGCTGGTCTTGAACTCCTGGGCTCAAGCTGTCCTCTTGCCTTGGCCTTCCAAAGTGCTGGAATTACACGCATGAGCCACTGTGCCCAGCCTTCTAATTTACTTTTAAAGGCATCTATAAACTATATGTTTTTATTGAAAAAAATTACTTGAAACACTATGTGTTTAAACAACAAGGCTGAGAGTCACTGATACTGATGAGCATTCATTGAGCTCAGGTGAGATGTTTTTCAAAGTGTTGTGGGCAATAAATACCAAGCCATCTTTGCCTTCAAGCTGTTTGATGTAGGGTAGTAGGGAGGTATATAACACAAGATACCTCACAAGAGGTATCTAACACAAGAGATTAATCTGAGAATCTCAATATTTTGAAGACACCTTCAGCTGGTAGACCACGGGAAGTCTTCATGAAGGAAATAACTCAACAACATAGTATGATGAAAAGACTGGAGATATGTATAATGGGTTAAAGTCAGGGAGAAATGTGACAGGCAAAGACTGTCTTAAAAGAATACTACAAGCTAGACATGGTGGCTCACACTTGTAATCCCAGCACTTTGGGAAGCCAAGGCAGGTAGATTACTCAAGGTCAGGAGTTCGAGACCAGCCTGGCCAACATGATGAAATCCCATCTCTACTAAAAATAGAAAATGTAGCAAGGCATGATGGCAGGTGCCTGTAATCCCAGCTACTCAGGAGGCTGAGGCAGGAGAATTGCTTGAACCCAGGAGGCAGAGGTTGCAGTGAGCAGAGATTGTGCTATGTACTTCAGCCTGGGCAACTCAGCCTCAAAATAAAAATAATAAAAGAATACTGCAACCTGCATGAAGACAAGGGATTTGTTTTATTTGTCACTGTATACCTATATGTCCACAGCCATAAGAAAAGTGCCCAATGATGGCCACTGCATAAATAACAAATCAAAGTTTGTATCAGTGATATAACATACTATTCTGGGAAACAGCCTATGAATCCCAGTGCCTTGTTAGTAGGAAAATAGTTCTTCTGTGTTTCCCTGACGTGTTAGCTCCCAGAGCATGCCAATGAAGCAAGTTTTTCAACAATAGCCTTGGAAGATTGATTGTTTCTTGGGTCTAGAGCCCTTTAGTGATTGTGGAGCAGAAGACAAAGATAAAATCTACACCAGTAAACATTTTACTGACTCTTCTGTGTGACCAGCTTTCAGTAAGTTGCACAACCACAGAGCTCCAGATGCTATGTATTCATGAGACCCTCACACTAATTCCAGAGTGACGATGGATAGCTTGAATTATGATTTCTTTTTTATAACTACTGGGATCCAGAAATGAAATGGAAGGACTTGTTGCTGGTGTCATAGCCAGAAGTTGCAGAGAAAATCAATGTCTTTCAACCTTGCTGCAGTTCTCTCTACTCACACAGGCTTCGAGGCCTACGTGAGCAACTTGATAAATCTTAGGAAGTAGTGCTTGCTGCTGTAATTAAGGTGTTACATATTAGGTTTGTGCGTTTCTAGGAAAGAGGAAAAAACAAAACCAAACAAACAATGTCCAAGTCTCTCCTGCTTTGTGTAATGACTTAAGGGGTTCCAAGTGTACTAAGGTTTACATGAGTTAAGGTCTGCTTTATACGGGTTTTTGGAAACACTAGAAATAAAATTTGCATTTTTTCTACCTTTGATTGGAATTCTTGTTGAATTTCTTCTGTTTCATTCTTCTGAATGTGACCTTTCTTTTTTTTTTTTGAGATGGAGTCTAGCTCTGTTGCCCAGGCTGGAGTGCAGTGGCATGATCTCAGCCCACTGCAGCCTCCACCTCCCAAGTTCAAGCAATTCTCTGCCTCAGCCTCCTGAGTAGCTGGGATTACAGATGCCTGCTACCACACTCAGCTAAATTTTCTATTTTTAGTAGAGACAGGGTTTCACCATGTTGGCCAGGCTGGTCTTGAACTCCTGGCCTCGTGATCTGCCCACCTCAGCCTCCCAAAGTGCTGGGATTACAGGTGTGAGCCACCACACCCGGCCAACCTTCTTTAATTTGCAGGGAGTAAAACCCATCCTTTCATGTCTGCCTTTCTAATACTTTCTTCTCCAAATAGTCTCCGACATTTGGGCAAATATACTTTGGATTGTTTCGGTTTTGCTGAGATGTAAGGGCAGGGCTTACCCTTGGAAAAGTATTATGTTTGTGTTAATGTTTTTTGCCATTAACACGATTAATTTTGCACCAACTTAATATGAAGTGTTAGTCCATACTTGGTTTTTCCCATTCCATTTTCATCCTCCCATTAAAGTACTCACCTCCCTTATCTTTTCCTCCCTCTCCATACATAAATATGTCCTCTTACTCCAGCAGTGCATATGAAAATAAAACTGAATATCTATTCATGTAACAGTATTCATTGTGGGCTTCCTAAGTGCCAGGTACTTTGTTATTTGTATCAGCTATCTACTGGTGTGTAACAAATTGCCACAAGCTAAGTGGTTTAAAACACACATTTGTTATTTCACACTTTCTTTAGGTCAAGAGTCCAGGTGCGGCTCAGCTGGGTCCTCCACTCAGTGTCTCATCAGGCTGAAATCTAGGTGCCTACTGAGCTGCAGTCTCACCTGGTGTTCAGTGAGTTCTTCCAAGCTCACAGGATGTTGGCAGAATCCATTTCTCTGTGGTTGTATGACTGAGATTCCCCAGTGCTTGCCAGCTTTTAGTTGGGGACCACTCTCAGCACTCAGAGGTCACCCTCAGGTCCTTGCCATATGTCCTCTTCCTCTCACATAAGAACTAACTTCTTCAAGACACTGGGCAAACATCTGTTGCTGCTGCTATCTCTCAGGCTTTATTTAAAGACTCACCAGATTAAGTCAGTCTGGATAATGCCTCAGTTGATTAACTCAAAGTCTCTGATTAGGGACCTCACCTATACATGCAAAATGGCTTCATCTGTACCATATAATATATCCTCATCATGAAAGTGAAGTATCATTCTTGCTCATAAATCCTTTGTATATGCAAGGGGAGGGAGTTATAAAGTGTATACCTTGCAGGGCAGCAATGTTGGGGGCTTAGAAATCTGCCTACTAAAGCTATGTAGTGGAGCGCTAACTATGAGTAAAACATGCATGGTCCTTGCCCCAATAGTACTTAACATTTGCAAGGAGAGCAGAAAATTATAGATATTCTTAATTTGTAATAAGTGCTATGAAAAACCCAGAGTCCTATCAAATATACTAATTCAGGGGTGATGTTTAGGTGGGATAACATTTATACAAAGCAATATAAAAGATAAAGAGAAGCCACCCTGATAGAGATCTGGAGAAAGAGCATTTCATGCAGACTGACCAGCACTTTCAAAAGCATGGAGATGAGACAGATTGTAGTTTTTGAAGAACAAAATAGAAGGCTAGGGTATAAGAGCAGAGTGAAGAAGAAAATGAGGCTTGAGAGATAGGCAGGGGCCAGATTACCCAGTGACTCAGAAGCCATGGTAAGAAACTTTGGAGAAGAAAGCTAAAAAGTAATTTCAACCAGGGGAAAAAGAAAAAAAATCTCTGTGTATGGAAACTGGATCACACACATGCAGAGGAGGAAGCAGGGAGGCCAGATTGGAAACTACTGGACAAGAGGGTCCAGCAAAAAGATGACGACGGGCAGACTGGTGTGGTAGTGGAGATGAAAGAAGGAAGGGGAGCTGAGATTTATTTTGGAGATAGGACAGGATTGCTGATGGATGGGATGTGGTGCCTAACGCACATGTCGACTTTAAAAGGTCAATCATTTTGTTTAAGGTCACACAGTTAATAAGCAATAGAGAGAGGTTGTGGATACAAGTAGTCTAGCTCCAAATCTGCTGCTCTCTCTCCCTCCTTCTAATTCTTTAGTGGAAGAACGATATGAAGCAGGCAGTGGACAACATTAATTGAGAATGCTGAAAATATACTATCAACCAACCAGTTTTTTCTGTTAAAAATTGCAAGTAGAGGTTGAAGGGAGTTGACCAATAAACCTGGCTCAATTCTATCTTCATTGCAAACTAGAGTAGATGATGCTTGGAGACACGGTCTGCCAAAGTGAAACTGGAGTTGGAAAATCACCTAAGTCCACTAGTGATAAAACTTCAAAAAGAAGACAAGCTTTTCCTTGAGGTTTTCCAGAGGAACCCATTATGGTGTTTTGGGTACTAGCTGGTTATTGTCTTGTTGCGAAAACAACACTGCATAATGAGCAAAGGAAAAAGGAAAGCAGGGAATTATCGCACTAGATTTGGGGTGTAATTTATGATTTTGATTTTTTAATTTGCAAATCAGGTTTGACAGCTAAAATGACCCACAGAGCCATTCAAATGATCATAAACACAAGTTCTCCCTCGCCATGTGCCCTCCTGACCCCCGTGTCCAGAGGAAGACAAAAGCATTTGCACAAGCACCAGACTAAATGATTGGGCATCTATTAATCTACATGTTAGAGATAATAGTTTTGTTATTTAAAAGTCCACGAATTATATTAACCAGACAAGGCCAGTGAGAAATTAAGGGTCTTAAAATGTTGGAGCTAAATTGACAAACCTAAATGACTATTTGCGCCATAGTTCTGAGGGTTTTTCTTTTGTTTCTGTTTTCTAAATAACAGGTTCACTAAAAAGCCTCTTAATTTCCTCCAAAAACAATGAGATATTTCTCTAAAGATCAGGTACCCAGGGGAAGGACTGGCCTTTTCTGAGCAATAGCTTGGAAGAGGCTATGAAGTATGAGTGTCACTGACAATGTGATTCAATGTCCTCCAGTCCTCCAGCTAGCTCTAGGAAAATCCACTATCATAGTTACAATTAATAGTAATAATATCATGTAAGAGCTAACAGCTATGGAAGATGAATCATAGGCTAGGCATTATGTTAATTGTTTTAGGTGAATTATCTCATTTAATTTTTACAATCATCTTATCTTGCAGATAATAGTAGTATTTCATTTAAAAGCAGTAGATGCTTAGAGAGATTAAGGAAATTTTCTAAGAATGGATAGTTGTTCACTGTGGCACTGTTTACAACAGCAAAGACTTGGAACCAACCCACATGCCCATCAATGATAGACTGGACAAGGAAAATGTGGCACACATACACTATGGAATACTATGCAGCCATAAAAAACGATGAGTTCATGTCCTTTATAGGGACACGGATAAATCTGGGAAACCATCATTCTCAGCAAACTGGCACAAGAACAGAAAATCAAACACCGCATGTTCTCACTCATAGGCAGGTACTGAACAATGAGAACACGTGGACATAGGGAGGGGAGCGTCACACACTGGAGTCTGTTGGGTGGGGTCTAGGGGAGGGACACCAGGGGTGGGAAGGTTGGTGGGAGATAACATGGGGAGAAATCCCAGATATAGGTGACAGGAGGATGGAGGCAGTAAACCACCTTGCCATGTATGTACCTGTGCAACAATCCTGCATGATCTGCACATGTACCCCAGAACCTACAGTACAATTAAAAAAAAAAAAAAGAATGGATAGTGAATGGCAGAGCTAGAAATTCTAACCCAAATGTATCTCGCTCTGGATTTAGTACTTTTAAACATAAAATATAAATTTATATTTAAGATTACTGCCTTAGGTGCCAAACCTTAGAAACTGTCAAGTTAATCTCACCCTCTCTTTTCCCCACTGTTTTATCAATGAAGAAATGGTGTCTTAGAGAGGCAAAGTGACTTGCCCAAGGTTCTGTTAGCACCTTCAGGCTACTATAACAAAATACCTTAGACTGCATAATTATTTTTACAAACCCTAGAGATTTACTGCTCACAGTCCTGGAGGCTGGAAAATCCAAGCAAGAGATACCAGCAGATTCGGTGTCTAGTGAGGGCCTGTTCCTCATAGATGGCACCTTCTATGTGTCCTCACATGGCAGAAGGGGAAAACAGGTTGCCTCAAGCCCCATTTAAAAGGACATTAATCCCCTTCATGAGGGTGGACCCCTTATGATCTGGTTATCTCAAGTTCCTACTTCTTAAAAACTATTACACTGGGGATTAAGTTTCAACATATTAATTTTTGGGAGGGCACAAATATTCAGACCACAGCAATGGTGATGTGGAAATAGCACAGCACTGGGATTTAGAAAGTCTGGAGTCAATCCCTACCTTTTACTATGATATCCTGAGCCATCACTTGGTATTTCTCAATCTCAATTTCTTTATGTGTAAAATGAAGACTAAAACGTTTATCCTGCAGGGATTCTATAAATGTCAAATGAGATAATTTGTTTCAAAAGTATTTAAGTAATAAATTATTATACAAAGTCTGTTTTTATTATCATATATGTACTTTCAGGTACGGGTTTGTTTATGGTATCTTCGGGCCTAGTATTGGGTCTTCTCAGTCTAAGTATTTGACTCTGAGTCACCAATAAAAAATAGTGATGTCTATTATTTTGAAAAAAAAACTCTCAGGAGACTTGGGTACAATGTGGGAGATTGAACACATGCCTTTATATGTGTCCACCTGAATCCCTCTAAAACAACAATACAATGATAACAAGTAAACAAAGAAAAAACAAAATAACTTTCAAGAACAAAAAGAACTTAAGAAGCCATAATAGCAGGCAAGAAATGTGAACATAATTTTGAATTCTGGAAAAAGGATAAATGTGAGCTAACTGAGAAAGCTGAAAGCTAGGTACTTACAAGGAGAGAAGGAAAACTAACAAGAAGCAAGCTTTTTTTTTTTTTTTTTTGCACTAAAGAAGCCAAGAAAGGCTTTTTAAAAAAAGTGGGTGTGGGAACAGACTGAAAATCAGGACTGAATATAAATTTTTCTAAGATCTATTTCCCGATTACAAACCTCAAAGTTACCTTGTTGTCTTTTCTCTTCTTGGAGAAAGACTGCAATTTTTTCTAGAGCAATACAGCCAGAGAGTTTCTAGATCAGAATATTAGATTCAGGTGAGGTTGGGGTAAGATGATTTCTAAAAGCAAGGTATTAAGAAAATATCTAAATGTTGAATTGTGAGACTTTCAGTCTCCTTTTCCTCTCACCTCCCAGAGCGTTGCCAGCCAGTCTTAGACCACCTAGGCAGGAGAACAGAGAAGTAATCTCCGTAAAAACTGATCACCTAAAGAGATAATACCTACAAACATACTGGTATTTTAAGGTACCCAAAAGAAATAGTTAGGTCCTTAATCCCAGAATCCTTAATCCTACCAAGAGTCAAGTCTTTTCTAGAAATGTACAACTTCATTACATCAACTGTCATCTTTTATTTTTTTTATTGAGATGGAGTCTCACTCTGTCACCCAGGCTGGAGTGCAGTGGTGCGATCTCAGCTCACTGCAACCTCCGCCTCCCAGGTTCAAGTGATTCTCCTGCCTCAGCCTCCTGAGTAGCTGGGATTACAGGCACGTGCCACTGCACCCAGATAATTTTTGTATTTTTAGTAGAGACGGGGTTTCAACATCTTGGCCAGGCTGGTCTCGAACTCCTGACCTCAGGTGATCTGCCTGCCTTGGCCTCCCAAAGTGCTAACATCAACCATCATCTTAATGGATATATTAATTAGTTTGCTTTAGTCATTCTATAATGTACATGTATGTCAAAACATCACATTGGATATCATAACATATACAATTTTCAAAGTACCACCAAAACACCATTTTAGTGCCTCACTATTAAATAAGAATGAAATCTTTAGACTGCTAGATATTTAAGAAAAGCCTCTCATATAAAAGTCAATAACCTAAATAAATAGAGAAAACGAATGCAGAGGAAACACAATGCCTGGACCACAGAAACAGCAACTAATATCTTCAAAGAGGTATTAGAGTATAACCATTGCATTTATAAACAAGAAAAGAATGCTTTAGAAAAGGAACAGCAAGAAAACAAGGAGCAACTCTTTGAAATTGAATATGAAAGGATATATACCAAATTTCAATACAGGGATTTGAAGATTAATTTGAGGCACTGACTCAAAAGTATCAAAAGTGATAAAAAGATGAAAAATAAGAGAAGAACATATAAATATCACAGGGTCTCAATGAATGAAGAAAAATTCCACACACCAAGGCACCTCATTGTGAATTTTTAGAACAGCAGTGACAAAGAGAAAGTTGTGAAAGCATTCCAAGATTTAAAAAATGCCCCAAAGAATGTGGAACTGGAAAGACCTTGTGCTTTTCAAGAGCAACACTGAAATCTAAACACTAAAATCTAGAAGACAATGCAGGGTGTCTTCAGAATTCTGAGGAAAAATAATTTCCAATCTAAAATCTTCTATGTGGCTAAATGACCTATCAAGTTTGATAGTAGAAAAAAAGAAATCCTCAGACATACAGGTCTCATTAAATTTATGTTTAAAGCATCCTTTCTTGAAAAGTATGTGCTCCAATAGCAAAGACCTAGAATCAATCTAAATGCCCATCAATGATAGACTGAATAAAGAAAATGT
>CAUYLG010019911.1:0-17861 GCA_963573385.1 Cacajao melanocephalus
AATTATATAATCATGTCGTATGCAAATAGAGACAATTTGACTTCCTCCTTTCCTAATTGAATACCCTTTCTTTTTCTTGCCTGATTGCTCTGGCTAGAACTTCCAATACTATATTGAATAGGAGTGGTGAGAGAGGGCATCCTTGTCTAGTGCCAGATTTCAAAGGGAATGCTTCCAGTTTTTTTCCCATTCAGTATGATATTGACTGTGGGTTTGTCATAAATAGCTTTTATTATTTTGAGATACATTCCATCGGTACCTAGTTTATTGAGACAATTTAGCATAAAGGGCTGTTGAATTTTGTTGAAGGCCTTCTCTGCATCTATTGTGATAATCATGTGGTTTTTGTCTTTGGTTCTGTTTATGTGGTGGATTACATTTATAGACTTGTGTATGTTGAACTAGCCTTGTATCCCTGGGATGAAGCCTACTTGATTGTGATGGATAAGCCTTTTGATGTGCTGTTGCAATCGGTTTGCCAGTATTTTATTGAAGATTTTTGCATTGATGTTCATCATGGAAATTGGCCTGAAGTTTCCTTTTTTTGTTGAGTTTCTGCTGGGTTTTGGTATCAGGATGATGTTGGTCTCATAAAATGATTTGGGAAGGATTCCCTCTAAATGAACAACATTCTAGTAGTAGAATTTGTTTCTCAAGAATAATAGATGGAAAAGGAAAATGACTTAAGTAAGTTATATAACTTCAAACTTGACAAAATTAAATGATCCAAAGTTGATGTCAATCTGTTCCTTTACATTTAGAATTCTTGGAGAAATTCTGTTACAATACTGCTTGTACTTTTATCATTAGAGACACTTCCATATAATATAATTTATTTAATTTTTTGCTTCAGTTTAAACCCATTTATCTAGTTGTAGCCTCTTTGAAAGAAGAGAATGGCTCAATTCTTTCTTTGCAGTAAAACTTTAGTTCAAAGATAATTTTAAGATAATTTTAATTTTTATTATTCAATCATTTCAGTATTCTAGACCTTTTTAGCATTGACATGACATTGTTTTTCCTTTCAAATGTGGAATCAAAAATTGTGTATACTACCTTACTTTTTAAAAGACAGAAAAAAGTCTGGGCATAGTGGCTTACACCTGTAATCCCAGCACTTTGGGAGGCCGAGGTGGGCAGATCACCTGAGGTCAGGAGTTTGAGACCAGCCTGACCAACATGGTGAAACCCTGTCTCCATTAAGAATACAAAAAAATTAGCCAGGCATGGTGGTCTGCACCTGTAATCCCAGCTACTTGGGAGGGTGAGGCAAGAGAATCACTTGAACCTGGGAAACAGAGGTTGCAATGAGATCAAATTGTGCCACTGCACTGCAGCCTGGGCAACAGAGTGAGACTTCATCTCAGAAAAAAAAAAAAAAGAAAAAATATTTTGCATATAAATCTTACATTTTTTCTGAATATTATTTAAAGTATTTCTATATCCTGAGCCAGTCCAAACTAAAGTACATATTTTTTGGTAAAATTAATGACACATTTAAAACTTTCGAATACTGAGTACAAACTGCAACTCTACTAGCTATATCATAACTTTAGTGGTAGTTTAGAATTCAGACAAGCAATTAGTTATCAGAAAATGTTGATGACTGTGGAACATCAGTTCAGTTCACAAAACCTCACTTTAAATACTCTCTCTAAAATCAAGAATTAAAGACCTGATTTAGTTCTCTCCTCACCCTCTTTCTTTAATTATTCTTCTCTGTTTTCAATATTCTCTTTCAGTATTGGCATAAGTTTACAATCTTAACCACACACTGTCAGTATCTATTACTCTCAATAAATAAAGTTTTATCTTATTTTAGCCAGAGAACACAGAAATCGTCAGTTAGTATAACACAACAAATTTTTATTAGTAAACTAATTCTCCAGGCTAATACTGGGACGTTGTTAAGGTTTTCTATCTTCCGTGACATTCTGCTATGCTATAAACTGCTGCATTTTAAGTAATGAAAAAGTTACAGTTGTATTTTTTTCCTGTCTTTGTGGTAAAACTTTATTTTTATAAAATGTAAGGCAAATCATGAAGAAATTTAAGTGGGGGTCTGAAATACAACAGATGACTAATATGGTTACTGGCAAATGCTCTGGAGTGGAGTAAAAGTCCAAACTTTTTTCTTGAGAGAGGGAAGGAGGAATATGACAGCAGTAGAGAAACATGTTATCACTCCCCTTCCTCCTTCCACAGAGAGAGAGATAAAAGTTGTCATCCAAATATGTATTCCTTTTAAACTGTATAGGTGTCCAAGGCATATGTTTGTGAGAGGTTTGGAAGAGGATTCAGCACAGTCTGTGATGCTGCTGAGGCTAGCAGAAAATTGGGATAGGCAGAGAAATGACACTCCTTTGGACTAAAGCGATGCGTCTTTTTTTCTGGCCTTAGAAACCTATTTCTGAGGTTGATGGGGCAGCTTATTTACCACATCATTCTGTGATCTCTGTGGGAAAAAAAAAAAGGATGAATTTAATTACATCCTTGTCAAGAGGTAACTCCATCTCAAAAATTAATTTTCAGTGCTTTGGAGTTATTGCACATTAAAAAATATTGTCACACAAAAAACATGGGTGGCCTGTCACAAACATTACAAAACTATTGACCTTACATAGCTTCGTCTGCACAACTATTGATTTTTTTCTGTCTTTATTTTGACATTTCATATGATTTCATCTAAGATTCATCACTGTGGGAATGTCAGGTTTAAGGGTATGATTTTATTGTTTGGGGAGAGCAATCTTGGAAATGGTTTACTACTTATCTATTAGAGGCAGTAGGCTGGATTCATCAATGCTGAAATGATTCAGCATCAAGTTACCATACTTATTTTTCCGGAGGCTTCCAGATTGCTCTTTGTCCCCCCAGAAGTAAATTGGATTGTCACTTTGGGTTTTAGATGCCCTTAACTGGGCTGTAAAATACTAAGCCCATGAATACTTTTAATTTGAGGTTTTCCTGGGCTATGAGTGATACAATGACCTCAATATAGTTCCTGCTAGTCAGGAAGGTGATGGGAGCAATAATACACACATTCAAATAAATCACTGAATATTGTCAGAAATCGATATGCAATTTACTAATTTTATCATTTAAATAAATTATATTGTCCAAATTTTCAAACTAGAGTCTTCATATTTTCCTTTCTCCCTACCCTTACTACTTTGGGAGACAAATAGAGTTTTAAAAACCCCAAATGGGTCTGTGACCCAAATATCATCTGAAAATCTGTCTCTCTTTTGCTTGGTTAGCTTTTTTAAAATGACATTTACAGTGTGTAAAAAAAAAAAAATCAACCAAGGACTTCAATTGAGTGGTGAATAATTTAAGTGTAAATAGACTGACTTTTATTAGTATAAAAATTGGAAGGAGAGTCAACAAATTATTTATTAACCATAGACTAGCTTCAAACTAGCCAACAGCATTTAAAAATCGTATTTCCAGGCAGAACAGGCTATCTTAATTTTTAAGGCTCAGTGCAAAATGAAAAGGCAGAGCCCTTTATTCAAATGCTATTAAGAATGTTAACAGCAAACTTTAAGTGCAAGACACTTTTAAGCAGGAGGTGCGGTGTGACTCCACACGTTGCATGTTCATGCATCTGGCCCTGTTTCCCGGTCCTAGCTATGAACATTTAACTTTGTAATTTTATTTGCCAGTGAAGAATAGAACTCCTGAAACTACTGTTATTCCTTTCTAAAGAAGGCAACTTTAAACTGAGATGATCCATATACAGATCACTAAAATGCCATTAGTTAAGTAAAATTAACAAAAAAATTTTTAGATGCTAAGCTATGCAAAATGTCATTTAGCTTGACTGTTTTTTAAGCCCCTGAATTAGAGAAGTATTTTAAATTTTGTATTACTAGCTAAAGTAAAAATAAAACAAAAGGCAGTTAATTCCACTTAATCATTCTTACACCCACATTTACTGATTATAGAAGGCAAACCCAGAAGCTTCAAGTATCTCTCCATCTGTCTGTCAGCAGATTTGCAGGAAAAACTACGCTAATGAAAACAGCAGTGCATACAAGGTGACCTTTAGAAGTTACCCACTATTCTCAAAATGACACTGCTTTCCATGGCAAATATGGAACTATGATCTGAGTTTCATGTTTTCAAGCACTAGTTATGAAAGCAGTGATAATTGATTTAAAAGGAAAGAAAGCATTACAGCATGATTTACATCATTTACTAATGAAACATTTTTATATTGGCTGCAAAAAATATACTACAGAAGATACCATGGTATAAAAAAATCAGAAGATTTATTCTGTGTGATTCTTGAATTCTAAATATTTGCAATGATTTAAATCCAAGTCACTGTACTAAAATGCAATGACATTTTTAGTGGCATACTTTTTTCCTTTTAACTGAATGGAAAAAGTAAGATTTCTATAAAAAAACTATAATATTTTAATTATCGTATTTGATTCAATGAGGGACAATCCTCTGGATGAGAGCTGACCTATATAATGACATTGCCTAGTGTATTATTTAACTAATCAAATGTTTCCTTCAATTCCAGAACTTACTGCTTCCATTTACATTCTGAAAGCAGATGCTCTTATGCTAGCATGTGTATTAATGTTAACTGAGTTATTCAGGCGGATGACAAAGAAAATTGGACCCCTTAGGGTATCGTCTTCCCTTGTAGTAGTTTAAAAAACTTTCAATAAGTGTGTATATAAATTTGAACAAAATACTCTACACCACATGCCACTGTGAATTTTCTAAGCATCTAATCATGCTACTGAGAATGTCTCTGATAAGCTATAGATCTCATAAAGAGAGTTGACATTATGCATGGTTTTCTTAAACAAAAAGTTCTGCATAAATTCTTTAATTTTGACTATAAAATTATAAGGAAAATATTTTAGTTTATTAATTTTTTGATAATTTTATTCTGACAAAAGAAGCAAACACAACTTAGGAAAAAGCTATATGCATATAAGAGAAAAACTAAATAAATATATAGGTGAAAAACTATTAAGAAACTGATGTGAGTTATCAGGTCGTAGAATAAAGCATATATACTTGAGAATGAGAAATGGAAGAATATTGGGGGGGTTGGGGAATGCCTCATTTGTCTAGTTAATATGTCCAATGATCGTGTTTGTATAAATTAGTACCCAGATCTGCTAAGTCATGGTAGTTTAAAAAGGAAAACACTATGCTTGTGAAATTTGTTAAATATTTAAAGTCTTTTGTACTCTATGGAAGACAAAGCTCTAGAAATCTAATTCTCTTTAATTCTATATTCAAATCTTCACATCAAAACTTTGAAGTCTGATAAAATTGTAAAATATAAATAGTATCTATTGACTTTAGCAGAATAAAACTGGAAATAAAATAAAATCTTCTCCACAACAGTGCCACAGGGAGAAAGAAACACAGTGTGAAGGCAAAAGAGAAATTACAGATAGTAATTTTTAGCGGAAATATGAAAAGCTGAAATAGAGCTGAGAAACAGGATAGCAACTGAAAATTACTTATTAAAATAATCAGATTAAATAAGATACTACTGGAAATGTAAGTCTGAATTCAGTTCTCATATACTGAGTCTATGAACTGAAGGAATTTTTCTCTTTAAAAAAAAATACAGCTTCTGTTGACTGAGTGACCCTTCATAGCAAGCACAGAGCCTCAGGCATTTCTAAGAATTTCTAATCCTCTTCCAAAGCATACTTTGAAACCTTATTTTGCCAGCCTGTCCCTCACAGACCCTTCACTTTTCGTATGATTCCATCCTCCTTTTATACTCATGTAGATTTCCATTTTCCTTTCCTTCAAAGATTCCTGCTTGACAGATATTTTGAGGGATAACTCAAATGCCACCTCCAATTCTAAGACTGTCTTGAATCTCCCAGAGCAAAGGGGATCTCCCTTCCTCTGAATACATCTAGATAATTTTTAGTCTTCAGGGACATATTTCTTTTTTCTAGCTTGTTTCTTTATGCATATCATTTTTTCTCTGCTACCAGATTCTAAGTTGGTTTTTTTGTTTTGGTTTTGGTTTTGGTTTTTTTTAGACGGTGTCTCACAATGTCTACCAGGCTGGAGTGCAGTGGTGCAATCCCAGCTCACTGCAACCTCTGCCTCCTGGGTTCAAGCAATTCTCCTGCCCCAGCCTCCTGAGTAGCTGGGACTACAAGCATGTGCCACCATGCCCGGCTATTTTTTCTATGTTTAGTAGAGACGGGGTTTCATCATGTTGGTCGGACTGGTCTCAAACTCCTAACCTCGTGATCCGCCCTCCTCAGCCTTCCAAAGTGCTGGGATTACAGGTGTGAGCCACCACGCCCAGCCCAGATTCTACGTTTTGTAAAGGAAAAATAAGTGATGAATTTCTAGTGTGTGTAAATGTCTTTTGCACATAGGAGATATTTCATAGATAAATGTGAGGGAATGAGTTTTAACATTCCCGTGTTTTCTAACCTGAGCCACCCCGTTCTGAACACTGTTAATCACAGTTAACCATGCTGCTCTAGAGGTTGGGCTGCCTGGGCCTCATTCCAGGATTTTATACTGACTGCCCTGTGAGCTCAAGCAGAGATCTCACTTAACATCTCTGCGTCAATTTCTTCACCTATAAAATGGGGATAATAATAACAGGGCTTTCGTCGGGAATAAATAGGTTAATCTATTCTCTTTGCTAGGGTTGCCATAATCAAGTACCATCGGCAATGTGGCTCAAACAACAGAAATGTATTTCTGGCCTATCTGGAAGCTGGAATTCCAAGAGGGAGGTGTGGGCGAGTTTGGTTTCCTCTGCCTCCTCACCTTGGCTTCCACATGGCCACCTTCTCACTGCATCCTCACATGGTCTTTTCTCTGTGTGTGCACATCCCTGGAGTCTCTCTGTATGTAGAAATTTCCTGTATTTACAAGGACAGCAGTGACATTGGATTAAGGTTCACCCTTATGGCCTCATTTTATCTTAATCACTTCTTTAAAGGCTTATGTATACTCTGAGGTACAGGGGTCTAGGCTCCAACGTTTGAATTTTGAAGGGAGACAATTCAGCCCATAGCATCCATGTAAGGTACATAAAACAGTACCTGGCGCATGATACTCACTCAGTGAGTTTGGAGGTGGTGGTGGTGTTATTTCTCTCACTTCAGCCTCATTTCCTTTGGCTTCTGATAATTTTTGGTAATCTCCATCTACTTTTATCGATGAATATCTCCTTTTTGTTATATTCTAAAATAATTTCAAATAGACTCCTATGGGCAGCCAGCCTATGCCTATTTACCTTAAAAACAACTTGCTATCTGCTAATCTGACAATTATAATATTTCATTATTTTATCATGTTTATCTGGAGTTTTAACTTTCTAGGAATCTCCCATTTTCTCTACTCTGCTTATTAAAAGCGTGCTGCATGTTACTTAAGTTGCAAAGCATTTGCCATTACCGTAGGATTATTCAAAAGACAGGAATAATTGAAATATGACAGATTTAAGTAGTTTGATAGAAATATGTATCAAATTTCAAATATATTACATGCACAATATATTGTATGAGAAAGATTGTTACTGATGAGATAATAGTGAAATACTGAAAGTTATATTACGTGAAAGACTATATGAAGAAGAATTTGTCACTCAGGGAAATTTCAGATGGCACAAAAAATGAAAAAATCAATTCATAGGCATATTATAATCTAGAAGTATTTTCATAGAATCCCCTTAAGTTAATAATATCAGTGTCCAGTGACTGAGTTTGAATGTGCAGATAGAAAAAGCAGCTGCTGCTGGTAGCTTTTTGCAGCATTACATGCAATAGTAGAATACTTTAGCTTTGAAGTTTTAAATCACCTACCACTTATTCATCTTTTCAGCATACTGTATTAATATAAATCCTACGTTTTTATTCTGAATAACTAGTTTAGCAGTGGTTAAGCAAGGGGGAAAACAACTTAATCATGAAAATAATCTGACCAGGAAGGGAAAATCACTCCATCTTCAGTGATTTAACTACCCACACTCCATTCTTAAGGAAAATTGAATTGAGGACATTTCCTTAGAAAACATTTGGAACTTAAGGAGCTCAAACTTTTATAACTTGAAGCGGAAGTATGTGCTTTTTCAGAAGTTTCAGCATTCTAGTCTTCAGTGGACCAAACAGTCTTGGTAGAAATTGGACGCACACATCATGAAACAGTAAAAACCTTTCCCACCGCAAAGAACAAACTGATTCTAAACAAAATATTGAACTGCTGGAATAGTAGAAGGCATGGGAAATCTGATGAGATTTCTAAGAAGTATGATTTGCCTCATTGCAGATCCTCTGAAATTAAATGTGAACAATGTCTTAATTTGCATTAAAACTGCCTAACCAATCCACTGATGCTCCTGAGTACACCATTGTGTAGCAAAGCTTTATGAATTCCAAAAGGAGCTGATATCAGTGATTTCCCATTATACAGTAGCTTCGCAGTGGTTAGTGTAGAGTGCAGTCTTCCAAATACTGTGAACAAATCTCTTGCAAATGAAACCATAAGTCTGTTTTATGAGGAAGGTTGAGCTTGGAACCTCTAACCTTTAAACTTTGTCATGTTTAAATTCAGCTTTATTTTAGATTAAACAGGAATGTTGACTCCTGAAAGTAAAAAATAGTAAATTACATTATGAAATATAAAAGTACTTTATAATGCAAGCAACCATCTCTTATATATTTACTGATCTGTGCTTGTATATTAGGTTTTCATGAGTGCAATTATTATCTTTAATTGACATTTTTATTGAAATGATTGTATATTCACATGCAAGTATAAGAAATAATACAGAGATCCCTTTTGTACTTTGTCCTCCGGTTTTCCACTCAGTAGTAGCATCTTACAAAACTACAGTGAAATATCACAACTAGGACATTGACACTGATGATATAATCCATCAGCTTTATTCAGCTTTCCCTACTTCTACTTGTCCTCATTTGTGTGTATGTGTGTGTGTGTGTGTGTAGGTTAAGCTTTATAAAATTTTATCACCTATGTATGTTTGTATATCGAGATACTGGACAGTACCAATACCACAAAGATCCCCCCACTTTGCCTTTTAATAATCACACCTCTCTTCATACCCTCCCTTCTGTCACAAAATGCTGTCAAACATTAAATTCTCTTCCATTTCTAAAACTTTATCATGTTAAAGATATCAGTTAAATGGAATCATACAGTAGATTACCTTTGGTATTTGCTTTTTCCTCTCACCATAATTTTCTCAAAGTTCATCCAAGTTGTATCACTACTACATTCCTTTTTATTGCTGAGTAATATTCCTTGGTATGTATGTACCCAGTTTTGTATAATCATTCATTTATTGAAGAATGTCTTGACTATTTCCATTTGTTAGTTATTAAACAAAAAACAACTATGTATATTTATACACAGGTTTTTGTGTGAACATAAGTTATCATTTCTCTGGGATAAATGCCCAGAAAGGAATTGCTGGGCCTTATGGAAATTGCATGTTACGTATATAAGAAACTATGAAACTAATTTCCAGAATGTCGATGTCATTTTACATTCTCACAAGCAAAGCACATGTGATTCAGTTTTGCTGCATCCTTGCCAGATTTTGGTATCATCTCTCTTTTTTAATTTTAGCCATTACATTAGATGCATAGGATATCTCATTGAGGTTTTAATTTGCATTCTGCTCGTGGTTAATGATATTGGATATAATTTTATGTGCCTATTTGCCATCTGTATGCATCTTCAATGAAATGTCTTTTCATGCTCTTTTCACATTCTCTAAGTGATTGTTTTTAATTGTTTTTTTTTCACTGCTGAGGTTTGAGAGTTCTTTGTATATTCTAAGTACTACTCCGTTTTCAGATATATAGTTTGCGAATATTTTCTTCCGGCCTGTAGCTTTCCTTTTCATCTTTACTACATGACCTTTCATAGAGGAAAATGGTTTTTATTTCATGTGGTCTAACTTATCAGTTTTACTTTTCTGGATACTGCTTTGGTGTAAAGTCAAAGAATTCATTGCTGACTCCTAAATTCTGAAGTTTTTCTCCTGTGCTATTTTTGTAAAAGTTTTATGGTTTTGTGCTCTACTTTTAAGTATATTTACATGTACATCAGTCTGTAATTCATTTTCAGTTGACATTAGGTTTGAGTCAAGGTTCAGTTTTTTGCCTGTAGGTGCCACTGGTTCCAGCATTATTTGTAGAAAAGGATATAGACTTACTTCATTGAATCACTTTTGAACTTTTGTCAAAAATCACTTAGGCACATCTGTGTGGATCTATTTCTGGATTCTCTATTCTGTTTCATTGATTTGTATATCTATACTTCTTCAGTACTACACTGTCTGGATTACTTTACTATAAAGTAAGGCTTAATATCACATAGATCATTCCTCCCATTTTATTCTTTTTTTGTCAATATTTTTTGACTATTCCAGGGTCTTTGTCTTTTTATATGAATTTTGGAATAAGCTTGTCTATGTCTACAGAAAACTTTGCTGGGATTTTGATCGGAATTGCATTAATCCTATAGCTCAAATTGGGGAAAATTAATATCTTTACCATGTGGAGTCTTCCTAGTTATCTGTTTATGACCAGAGTATATCTCTATTTACTTAGATTTTCTTTGATTTCTGTTATAAGCATTTTATAATTTTCAGCATACAGATCCTGTACATGTATTGTTGAGTGTATATGTATTTAATTTTACTTAGAGAAATTACATATGGTATTGAGTTTCTAATTTTGGTTTATACATGTTTATTGTTAGTATGTAAATATGCAATTGGTTTTTATCTGTTGATCTTGTATCCTGCCACTTTGATAAACTTGCTTATTCATTTTAGGGGTTTATTTTTGTTTTTGTGTCTTGTATATTCCTTGAGGTTTTTTGTGAAGACAATTATGTCATCAGCAACCAGAAAGAGTTTTATTTTTCCCTTTACATTCTGTATGCCTTTTTTTTTTTTGAGACAAGTGTCTCACTCTGTTGCCCATGCTGGAGTGCAGTGGTGCAGTCATGGCTCACTGCTGTCTTGATCTTCCAAGCTCAAGTGATACTCCCACCTCAGCCTCCTAAGAAGCTGAGACTACAGGCACACACCACCACACACAGCTAAATATTTTTAATATTTTCCTTTAGAGATGCAGGACTCACTAAGTTGCTCAGACAGGTCTTAAACTCCTGGGCTCAAGCAGTCCTCCCTCCTCAGCCTCCCAGAGTGCTGGGATTACAGGCATGACCTATCGTGCCTGGCCCACTCTGTATGTGTTTTACTTCCTTTTTTTTTTGCTTATTGCAGTGGCTAGAAATCCCAGTACTACCCTGAATAATAGTAGTAGAGTAGACATTCTGTTCTTGTTCCTGGACTTAAGGAGAAAGCATTCAGTCTTTCACTGTCAAAATGTGATGTTATCTGTATGGTTTTTTATATGCTCTTTGTCAAGTTAGTTAATTTCTCTCCATTCCTAACCTGCTGAGTGCTTCTATCATAAGTGGGTTTTGGATTTTGTCAAATGTTTTTTCTATGTCAATTGATATAATCATATGATTTTTATTTTTAGCTTATTGAAATAGTGGGTTAGAGTTTTTGATTTTCAAATGTTGAAACAGTTGTATAAATGTGGAAGAATTCCCACCTGGTCATGGTATATAATTTTGTTATACATTGCTTAATTAATTTTTATAATACTGGGTTAAAGATTTTTGCATTAATAAGATATATTGATCGTCTTTATTCTTTAAACTATATTTTTCTAGTTTTTGTATTAGGGTAATGCTGACCTCAATAAATGAGTTGAGAAGCATTCTGTATGCTTCTAAAAAGAGAAGAGATTTTCTGTAAGAGTTTGAGTAAACTTGTTCTTACCTAGTTGTTAAAACATTTAGTAGAATTCTCCAGTAAAAATTACCTGTGCCTGAACAATATTTTAAGGAAAATTCTTTCTTTGTTTCCTTGTTTTCTTCCTTTCTTTATTTATTTATTTATTTATTTATTTTTTTATTTTATTTTTTTATTTTTTTGAGAGACAACTTTTCTCTGTCCCCCAGGCTGGAGTGAAATGGCACAATCACAGTTCACTGCAACCTTGAGATACTGGGCTCAGGCAGTTCTCTCACTTCAGCCTCCCAAGTAGCAAGGACTAGACGTGTGTGCCACCATGCCTAGATAAAAGAGATGTTTTAAATAATAAATTCAACCTCTTTAATAGTGAAGTAGCTATCACTATGGTCTCTTTCATCCTTGATGAGATTTGGTAATTTGTCGTTTTTGAAGAACTTGTCCATTTCTACTAAGTTGTTGAAAATATAATTCTATTGACTTTTTTCATAGAAACAGCTTTTTGCTTAAGTGATTTCTCTATTGTTTTTCAGTTTTCTTTTGTCTTTCTCCTATTGATTTCTCATTGGATTCCATTATGGTTAGAGAATGGACTCTATATGATTTCAGTTTGTTTTATAGCCAGTGATATACTCTACCTTTGTGAATAGTCTATGCATGTTTATTAGTCAGTTTAGGCTGTTATAACAAAATGCTATAGACCAAGTGGCCTACACAGCAGACATGTGTTTCCATGAACTTAATTGTGTCTCCCCAAAATTCATATATTGAGGACCTAACCCCCACGGAGATGGGGTCTCCAGAAGGTCATTAGGCTTCGTGAGATCACAGGTGTGGGGTACTCATCATGTAATTAGTAGAAGGGAAATCACTAAGAGCATGCTTTCTCCTTTTCGCTTTCTGTCTCTAGCTATCTCTCTTTCTCTCTGCCACTTAAGGTTATAGGAAGAAGGCAGCCAGCTGCAATAATTGCAGTACATTTGGAACAAACCTGAGCTTGGACTTCTTAGCCTCCAGAACAGTGAGGAACAAAAAATTCTGTTCTTTATAAATTACCTAGTCTCAGGTATTTTGCTACAGCATCACAAATGTACTAAGATGTCTACCATTATTTTGTTCATGAATATTAACATATTCTCTAAGAAGATAGAAGCTTCCTCCACAGCTCTTCTCTTTTCTGAGTCCTTGCCAAAATTAACTGTTCCTTTATGGCACCATTGGCTTTTTCTACCGTGAATCTCACAACTTTTCTAGCCTCCATCCCTTACCCAGTTTCAAAGCTGCTTCAGTGTTTTTAGTTCTTTGTTACAGCAGTGCTCCACTTCTTAGTACAAGAACTGTCTCAGTCAGCTCAGGCTTCTATAACAAAATAGCATAGAATTAGTGACTGAAATAAAAAACATTTATTTATTGCATTTCTGGAGGCTGGGAAGTCCAAGATCAGAGTGATGGCAAGTTCAGTTTTTGGTGAGGGTTCTCCCTGCTTTGCAGATGGCTGCCTTTTACCTACACCTTCATGTTCTAGGGAGACAGGGAGAGAAAACTCTCTGGTCTGTTCTTATGTGAACACTAGTTGACCATCATGACCCATCCTCATGACTTAATGTAAAGTAAAGCCCCAAACATCACACTAGGGGTTAAATCTTCAACATGTGAATATTGGAGGGACACAAATCTGTCCATAGCAGTGTAACCACCCAACAGGTTCACTTTGCCCATTGCCTAGACAGGACCAATTTGTCAAGACAGGGGAATTGCAATAGAGAAAGAGTCATTATGCAGAGCCAGCTGTTCAGGAGACCAGAATTTTACTGTTACTCAAATCAGTCTCCCCAAGAATTCAGGGATTGGAATTTTTAAGGATAATTTGGTGGGTAGGGGGCCAGTGAATCAGGAGTTCGGCTTGGTCGGGTCAGAGATGAAATCATAGGGTGTTGAAGCTGTCCTCTTGTGCTGAGTCAGTTCCGGCATGGGGGCCTCAAGACCAGATGAGCCAGTTTATTGATCTGGGCGGTGCCAGCTGATCTGTTGAGTGCAAAGTCTGCAAACTATCTCAGGCACTTATCTTAGGTTTTGCAATAGTGGTGTTATCCCCAGGAACAATTTGGAGAGTTTTAGAATCCTGCAGCCTCCAGTTGCATGACTTCCAAACCACAATTTCTAATCTTGTAGCTAATCTGTTAGGCTGGCAAAGGCAGTCTAGTACCCAGGCAGAAAGGGGGTTTGGTTTGGGAAAGAGCTGTTATCGGCTTTGTTTCAAAGCTACGCTATACACTAAGTTCCTCCCAAAGTTAGTTTGGCCTATGCCTTGGAAAGAACAAAGACAGCTTGGAGGTTAGAAACAAGATATGGAATTGGTTAGGTCAGATTTCTTTCACTGTAATATTTTTCTCAGTTATGATTTTTGCAGTGGTGGTTTCAGCCAGGTGTTTGAATAAAGAGTGTCCTGCTGTCATGTGGAATGTTCTCTACATGTCTCCAAGTTTGTTTTAGTCATTGATTTCTGTGAAGAAAAGTGGTGGAGCCAATCATGAAATATGTCTCAGATTTTATCCATGCTGGCCCTTAGTTCTGTATTTGACATAGGACATATGTATGCCTATATAAATTGTTTGATTCTAACAGACATCAGAAAGGCAAGTACAGTCTCTCTTTTGGGGAGTTTATTGTAATTTCTTCTATTATTCTGAAGTGCTTACAAAAGTTTTATTTTCATTCTTACCAAGAATGAGATCCAGAAATCATAATTCTATTGCATTTTTACGAAACTTGTCTAAAAGAGCTTAATGTCTCAGAGATCTCTTACTGCATGAGCTACATGGAATATTTATTTTAAAGGCAGAGAAATTAATGCACAAAGGAGAAACATGTTCTTCATTGTGGCACATTTGAAAGGAAAGGCCCATATATTTAACTCAGGTCTTGGAAATAGGCTGGTGCTTTTCTCCCACTCAGATTATCTGGGATGCAGCTAAGTTGAACAGTTACTGTAACAGGAAACCAGGACTCTGGGCTGAAAATGAGTAGTAAAAAATCTATATTTAATAAAACATACCATTATACAGTGTTCTCTTAACATCTCTTGTAGTACTTTAAAGATAGTGGAATATCTAAACATTTAAAATCTTTAATAAAATACAAAGAGAGAGAACCATATCAGGCATGAGTGTTGAATCACAGATTCGTGGATTTTACTGTTATCATAGTGTTCCACTTTTACCAGCAGGTGATGTACCTGATCTTTGACTTATTATAAAGTGAATTTGCAACTTCTTTAAAGTCACTGTTCATGTCAAAGAAAGATTTTCAAACAGTAAATTACATGTTTAAAGACCTAAGTGGCCTTAAAAATTCTTTTCATTAGTCCCAGGCACTTATTATTTTGTGGAGTGCTAAACTTTAATGGGCCTGACCCATTTACTAAGTCATTCTATTTCTCTTCTTAATCACTCTCACCTTTTGCCTTATTCCCCATTTCACTAGGTTAAAGAATGAAAAGAAATAATAACATGAATTCTACTTTTCCCATGTCAGTGTTTATCCAGGAGCTATTTTCAAGAAACATAGCATGAAGGATATATGACAAAGCAATACCCATTGCCAGAAATATTTTATTGGTATTCATCCAACATTTGTGCTATAAACCTTTCCCACTTATGGACGAAAGGGGGAACCTAACTCTTAGGAATGCCACATATCTACTAATCTTGGATTATAATTGGAAAAATGAGCGTATCCGTCCGGAAAGCTGTGTCCTCTAATAGCATGAGAACTGCGATGTTCAGAAATATGAGGTTTATTAAAATAAAATTCAAGGGTTTAGTTGATAAACTATTATAACAGTAATCATATTTATACCATGAGAATTAATCATGTAGATAAATTATTATCACAGTAATCATATTTATACCATGAGAATTCATCATGTCACTCAGTCCTTTGAAGATGAGCAACTCAGTGGGTGGATGATGTAGCCATTTCCTAAGCCAGGAAACACCAGCAGAGAAACCGTTTTATTTGGCCATGCTAAATTAGAGATACACTTTCAGATTTCCAAGTGATTATATCGAATATGCATTTGGACATATGAGTTTTGATCTCATGAAGAGACTAGAACTGGAGTAGTATGAACAAGTTTCAGATAATGAGTGTGTGAGTGTGTGTGTGTGTGTTTTCCACAATTGAGTAAAACCTGCTAGCCCTTGAGAGTTTGAGAGTCTACCCCTTAAAATCCTCTACCCACACAATCCTGCCACATGGTACAATTCTATATATTTATCTCAGACTGGATCCTGTGCCAATTAGAACTAAACCTGGGCCACAGCCACAGTGTCTGATCACAGTAAGTATGCAATTAAAGCTTGATAAATGAATCCATGAAGTGTAACTCTTCTGTCACAAGCCTGATTAATGTATATTGCGCCTAGATGAGTCTTTTGATACTTGTAGGATCTTTGAAATGCATCCTTAACCATTACTCTGAACATCTACCCAGATCACCAGATCATATGGCTACATTTTTGTTTATTTTGTATTATCTACCCCTACTGCTCTTGCTTGAACTCCAAACATGTTCAGCTGTGGTCTTGCCTTGAGGACGCTAGAGTTCTGTTTCAACTCAAATGAATCATTATGTAAATCTCAGAAACTAAGATGCTGCCAACCCTACTATAGCTGACTTCACATATTGCCCCACAGCCTGCGAGCTCCAGAAGGCTTGCAAACACACATCATATCACATATTTGAGATTTGTCACTTGCCCAGTTTGCAAATTTACCATATCACTTAGGAAACTACTGTTTGAAGTGAGAGTGTTAGTTGCATTACTCAGCCCCTGAAGTCGACAGTATTCTTTTGGTTGCAAGTGATGATAGAGATGCAAAAAGGGCGAAAAAGACTTAGTGGAGAGGTGCTGAAACATTTCATGTGATCAAAAGGCTTGCTACGAAAACAGATCATATTCAGGGACCTCAGACATTGGAAGCAGGAACTCAATCACCACCATGATTGTTTCTCATTCTCTGCCTTTTTCATCTTCCCCGTCTAATCTCGCCTACTACATTGGCTCATTCCAAGTAGTTGGAAACATGGCTATCTACTGATCCTGTCTTAAGTCATCTCTGCGTAATAATCTTAGAGAAGAAAGAAGCCTGAATTCTCACTATCTTCAGTGATTTATCAATCTTTGTCCTGGCTTAGGTAACAGCTGCTCCTAGACAAACCACTTAGTCAAGGGAATGGAGACCTGTAATGACTCTATCAGAATCACATGGACTTTGGAGAGAGATAGCGAGTACATTTATATGAGGAGCAGATACAGGTATGCCAGACAGATGTAAAAAATACATCTCTAAAGTTCCAGCACACTTCATGGCTGAACCTAGACAAGATCCAGCACTTAGAATCACCAAAGATTGCATTATCCTGGTCTTTACTCTGACCCCTAGGCTTCTGTCTCTTCATCAGTCCTTCCTGGTTTATCTTTAAAGTACTTTTTACCTCATCCTGGAGAGAAGAAATTTAATAGTATCTGAGCATTCCTTTCTATCATAATGTATTTTACAAGGGCAGTAGACTGAAGTAACAATGTGTGCTTTGGCATCAGGCTAATCTGAGTTTATATGCTGTCTTTTCCACTTACTATCTTCATCACCCCAGCCAAGTTCCTTGTGTCTCTGTAAAACAGGGATGCTAATGTCTACCTTAGGATAATTGTTAGAATTAAAACATATAAGAAAGGTTTTTCTTTTGAAAAGTGTCTGTTCATATCCTTCACCCACTTTTGGATGGGTTTGTTTGTTTTTTTCTTTTATATCTGTTTTATATCTTGGTAGATTCTGGATATTAGCCCTTTGTCAGATGGGTAGATTACACAAATTTTTTCCCATCCTGTTGGTTGCCAGTTCACTCTAATGATTGCTTCTTTTGCTGTGCAAAAGCTCTGGAGTTTAATTAGATCCCATTAATAACATCTATGTCTGCTTTTAAAGAATGTTAAATTCTTTTTAAGTATATTTTAAAAACTGGTAT
>CAUYLG010019912.1:0-40544 GCA_963573385.1 Cacajao melanocephalus
GAAAGAGAAATTCCATTTGGCCCAGCAATCCCATTACTGGGTATATATCCAAAGGATTATAAATCGTTCTACTATAAGGACACATGCACACGAATGTTCATTGCAGCACTGTTTGCAATAGCAAAGACCTGGAACCAACCCAAATGCTCATCAATGATAGACTGGACAGGGAAAATGTGGCAATATACACCATGGAATACTATGCAGCCATAAAAATACATGGATGAACCTGGACATGGATGAACCTGGAAACCATAATTCTCAGCAAACTGATGCAAGAACACAAAATCAAACACCACATGTTCTCAGTCATAGGTGGGTGTTGAACAATGAGAACACATGGACACAGGGAGGGAAGCATCACACACTGGGGTCTGTCAAGGGGAAATAGCGGAGGGACAGCACGGGGTGGGGAGTTGGGGAGAGAGAGCCTGGGGAGAAATGCCAGATATAGGTGATTGGGAGGAAGGCAGCAAATCATACTACCGTGTGTGTACCTATGCAACAATCTTGCATGTTCTTCACATGTCCCCCAAAAGCTAAAATGCAATAAAAAAATGTAACAAAATAGAATAATTTAGTAATGTTATTGTATTACCCAGTGTTTTCCAAAGAAACAGAACCAATTATATATAGAGATATATAACTGGAGATTTATTAAGTAAATTCTCTCACACAATTATGGGGGCCAAGAAGTCACATAATATGCTGTCTGAAAGCTGAAGAACTAGGCAAGCCAGTGGTGTAATTGAGTCTGAGTTCCAAGTCCTGAGAACCAGGGAAGTCAGTGGTGTAAGTCTCAGCTGGAGGTCAAAGGCCTGAGAAACCGAGAAGCTGCTGGATAAACCTTCATATCTGAAAGTTTGAGAACTTGGAGTTTTCATGCCCAAGGCAGGGGAAGAGGATGTCCTAGCTCTAGAGGAGAGAAAAGATGTGCCCCTCTTCTGCCTTTTTTTTTTTAATCCTGTCTGGACCCTCAATAGATGAGATGATATTTGTGCACAATGGTGAGGGTAGATCATTTTTACTCAGTCTTCAGATTTAAATGCTAATCTATTCTGGAAAGTCCATTACAGGTACACTAAGAGATTATTATTTTACCTCTATCTGGTTATTTCTTAACCACTCAAGTTGACACATAAAATTAACTATCACAGCTATCAAGCATCTTGACCAAAGTGACATTGACCAAACATTCTAAACCAGGGTTCCCCAGCCCTTAGGCCACAGACTGGTGCTGGTCTGTGGCCTGTTAGGAATTGAGCTGCACAGCAGGAGATGAACGGCGGGCAAGTGAATAAAGCTTTTCTATATTTATAGCTGCTCCTCATTGCTGGCATTACTGCCTAAGCTCCACCTTCTGTCAGATCAGCAGCAGCATTAGATTCTTGTAGGAGCATGAACATTATTGTGAACTGCACATGTGAGAGATCTAGGTTGCACACTCCTTAAGAGCATCTGATGCCTGGTGATTTGTCATTGTCTCCATCACCCCCAGATAGTACCCCTTAGTTGCAGGAAAACAAGCTCAGGGCTCCCAGTGATTACATTAGGGTGAATTGTATAATTATTTCATTATATATTACAATGTAATAATGATAAAAATAAACTGCACCATACATATAATGTGCTTGAATCATCTCGGAACCATTCCCCTATTCCAGTCCATGGAAAAAGTGTGTTCCACAAAACCAGTCCCTGGTGCCAAAGAGGTTGGGGACCATGCTGTACACAATAGTAGGAGAATGCGTGTTATATCTCAGAGCATGCAGAAGACTCATTGAGATGGACTACATTCTTGGCCATAAACTGAATCTTAATAATTCTCAAAGGTGTTAATGCATATAAAGTAGGTTCCCTGGCTACAGTGAAATTAGCATTGCCTTTGAAAAACAAACATGTTGAAATAATAAAATACGCTGATTGGAAACAAAAAGCATGATGCCCCAAAGACAAAGCTCTTCTGCTTTAAAGCAATGTATTCATAACATATATAATAATAAAAAAAATTGAGATAGTAAAAATGCTAGTCAATAAGGCACTAGTTAATTAAAGTCAGTGGGTGACATGTCCACTGAAAGAACTACTATGCAGGCAAAAAACAAGCAAAAAGAAAAGAAAAAAGAAAAGAAGAGTGAAGGAAAAAAGAAAGAAAAAGATAATATTCATGAACTGTTATGGGGTTACTTAAACTACATGTTTTCAGGTGAGAGAAATGAGATTCAAATGGAACAATGACTAATATGTAAATCTATGTTAATAATATGTATTTTTTAGACAGAGCCTCACACTCTCATATTTTTTAAATTATAAAAAAGTTATGTTTAATAGGTTACCTGTTGATTATTTTGTTAATAAATTATTTTATTTTCAAAAAGAAACATTAAAAGCCTAAGCTAGGTTTTTAAAGAAAATGGTTACCCATTGAAATAGTAATAATGTCGGGAGCTCATTTTATGAGAACAAGAGTTCTTGATTATACCTTTTTACAGAATTTAATTTTAAACCATTTTTACATATTTAAAAAATAATTGCTTAAAAATAATAGCCTTGGCATTTAAATGTAAATATAGATGTAAGTAAATGAAAGTATGTGTAATTCTGAAAACTTCATCAAACACAAAGAAATAAATTAAGTATATATAGTACTTTGAGTCTAAACTCCTAGTGCAATATGCTAAATAATTCTTGGCTGGGCACGGTGGCTCACACCTGTAATCCCAGCACTTTGGAAGGCAGAGGCTGGGGAATCATGAGGTGAGGAGTTTGAAACCAGCTTGGCCAACATGGTGAAACCTGTCTCTACTAAAAATACAAAAAATTAGCTCGGTGTAGTGGTAGGCGCCTGCAATCCAAGCTATTTGGGAGACTGAGGCAGGAAAATCACTCGAACACTTGAACAAGGGAGGTGGAGGTTGCAGTGAGCCAAGATCATGCCACTGCATTCCAGTAAGAATGTATCAAAAAAAAAAAAAGGAATCTTGATATGTACAAAAAAGATTTAAATTTATAAATATATGATGGTATAGTAATTTCAAAATTATTAATTACATTACAGAATAGAAGAGAGGAATGATATGATCACGCAAACATGTTGACTGTACAAAAAGAAAGATACAAATATGGCATGGGGAATGAAAGGACACTACATTTAAATTGTGAAATCTTAAAATATATTTGTAATTTGATATCAAAAATGGGTAGAAGCAGACATGCTCCAGTGGCCATGAACACACACAGCATCTGGGTCTTTGTTTTCTAAGTATAATTTGACACTAAAAGGAAACAGGACTCTTTGACAAAACTAATGATTCCAAGTCAGGACAGATAATTGTATTTGTATTTCTGTGTATGTGCATCTCTCTCTCTCTCTCTTTCTCTCTCTCTCTCCCTCTCTCTCTCTCTCTCTTTCTGTGTGTGTGTGTGTGTGTGTGTGTTTGTGTGTGTGTGTGAGAGAGAGAGAGAAACTAAGATGCAAGGAGTGGGGATCAAATGAAATAGTTTTGTAAGGAGAGCAATACTCTCTAATAAATGTAGAAGAATGACAGAATTTAAAAATTTCCATTTTGCAACTCCCAATGAATAATTCAGGCAAGGTTCATCACTGGGAGAAAGGAAGTTATGGAATTAGATATTCAATCTCAAATTTACCTGATGGATTACCAATTAATTAAAAACAGCATATGAAACAATACTAGTAAATGACTAGCCTGAATCCTATTATGAGAAAGCAAGAAATGAAAAACAAGAAACAAAACACAAAACCTAGAGTTAGGCCTACAAAAAAAAAAAGGCTAACATATTTTAAAACGTTAATGTCATGAAAAAATGTAGATAATTCTGTAATGAAAGACAATAGCCTCGATTTAATCTTGATTTTTAAAGAGATGAAAATTTTGAGACAATTGGATAAAATAAAATCTATATTATATAAAAATTATATTATTGAAATAACTTTTTTTCTTGGAAATAATGATAATTTATAGAGAAGTATCCTTTATTCTTAGAGATGTGTGCTGAAAGATTAAGGAATGAAGGGTCATGACTTCATGATCTCGGACCTTACTTTCAAAAGTTTCACCATATAAGATGTACATTTATGTGTGTGTATGTATAAACAGATATGATATATAGTCATCTATTATATGATTTTCTCAATTTTTAAAATTCAATAAAATTTAAAAAATATTTTCAATGTCTATTTTATTTATGAATTATTTTAACACTGATATATATTTGTGTGTATATGCACACACATTGCTTTGCTACATTTCCTAAAATGAATCAACTCTATTTTCATTACCAAAGCAATTTTGAGTAATTTAAAGTTTATATAGTCTTTCCAAACCTGGAAGATTGCAAGTAGAAAGTAAATATAGAATAACAATATTATTGAATAAATTATGGTATTGGACAGCATATAGAACTCTATGATAGAACTCTATGATTACCATAATTACAGCCTAACAAAATTATTATTTAAAACATTTCTGATAATTATCCACAAAATAACTTAATATATAGTTTAGTATAGTTGAAGTAAACATTGGAAAGTTTTGCTAAATTTGTTTCAGTTGCAGTTTTACAGTAATTGCTTATTAGTAATTGTTTTACTTAAATGTAAGGTATTTATTTATTTTGAACCTGTGTTTTTTCCTTTCTATTCAATAGCAGTTAAATAACTTATAGCCATTTTGAAAATAGAAGAATTATCCTAAAAGGGTTAGCAAATACTTTGAATACTTTAAAAAAATGGCAAAAATTCAGCTTAAGTCACAACCTACAACCCATCTAAAATCAAATAGAAATTTTAGTGCATGGTGAAAGTATAAGACAATTTAATATAAATTTAATCTAAGGACAAAATTTTTTTGTTTTATATTTTATTTTTAAAAGTACTAAACGTATCTGAATTTGCAGTATGTAAGAATTCAACTCATAAACTGCAATATATTTTAAAAACCAAATCGAGAAAGGAATTGGAGGTAGTTTTAGGACTAACAGAATCTGAGAAAATAAAAATATCTTTACATATAAGAAAAAAATATTAGAGTGGATAGAAATGCTGGTTGGCATGAGTTGACTATTTTGAAAATATTTTATAATAACCAAGCGAGTCACAGAAGAAGCACCATGCTCTGAGTTCAAATTATGAGTCCTTTATTAGCTGGGCACCAAGAGATAGCTAATGCTCAAAATTCTCTCGGCCCAGAGGGAGGTCCTTGATTTCCCTTTATATCTTGATTTAGGTAGCGGAGGTGGAGTCTAGCTGAAGTGGAATTTTACAGAAGCAGAACAAGCAAGTTAGTAGGAGGAGGCTGGTAACCAGGAGGCAGGAGGTTTCCACAGTTGTTGGTTACTAAGAGTATTTCCATACAATCATCAAGGGGGGTAGCAGGGGGCACTTTCCATACAATCAATCACCAAGAGAAGTATTCACAAGAGCAGGTGTACTTGCCAAGCAGGATGTACAGGTACTGAGAACAGCGTGACCCAAACCTCAGTGGTTCAAAGCTCTGAGTACAGCGTGACTCAGCAATGTACTTGCGAGGGCTGCGGCAGGGAGAGAGAAGCTAGGCTGGAGCTTACTGCTAAGATGGAGTCGGGCTAACACAATTAAGTTAGGTTGTTACAATTCAGCAGTCATTAATACAGATTTACCATATTTTAATACATAAATTTGGTAACTAATTAGTTAACATTAAATACTAGCATAAAAATAAAAAGTTAAAATCATACATCTGTACAAAATTATACAAAAAGGCTTATAACTGAAATAATTTTTCCCTTGTTCCTTGACTCAAAAGCAAGAGTATTTATATAGAAGGCATTCCACATAAATGAAAATGGTAGATGATTTTTTGATTTATCTTAAATAGTGACTCTTTTAATGGTCTGATGGATTATATCACATATTCCTATTTCTAATATATTCATTGAGTTCATGCCATAGAAACTAGCATAGCAATACGGGAAGTCAGAAAATCAGATTTCTCTTTTTCTAGTTGTTGTTGCATTCAAGAATCAGTGCTCCATTATTTTCAGTTACTCTCAAGAATCCCATTTCTGACTGTGCCACTAATAAGCTTGTATGGCTTTAGGTCTCTAGGTTTCCTAGTAAATGAGAAAACTAAATTCCATCATCTGTTATACTGCTATATATCTGCTCTCGGCTATACTGGGTAGTTTTTAATCAAACTCTTCTGATGACATAAACTATAATAATCTAAGAGAAAAATAAAATAGCTCTTTGAATGAACTACAGATCAATTGAGTTAGCCAGGATGAAGTGGTCAACATCCTTGGAAGAAGTTGAATGAATGCAGGCAATTACATCATTTTTCACTAATTGTTCATTTGAGACAATTGATAATTCACCCACAGCCCTGGGCCCAGGTTCATGCTTTCAGCAGCCTTACAAAAATGGACAATGCTGTCCAGAGTTACTAAGGATGGCAAAAATTGAGTAGACAAGATCGTGGGTATCAGAGAATCACAGAGACTTTCACCCAGTATTTACCGTCATATTTTGTCTTAAACATCTGCTAATCACTATTTGTGTGAAAAAAGACCAGGAAGAAAACATCCTCTAAAAGGCCAAAAACCCAGGAAAAACTTTTCAGAGTCTCACAGTTCTGGGAAAAGAAAAAAATATTAAAACCAGACCTACAAAGAAAGAAGTGTCCTGGTTAATAGCCCAGATTTTCAACTGGGATCACTAGAGGCTAAAATTTAATAGTAGCGGCAAACATGTAAGTACTGTAATAAGGATCAGATCCTCTTGAGCTTTGTTGGAGAAAGGTGATTTAATCATAAATTTACAAATTTCCAGAAGCAAATTTTATATTTACAGGAAGAAAATTACTGTAAACGCAACCTCTATGATTTTTATACTCTGTGAAATTTTCATACACCCATTTAAGCAACTTGCACATTCTCACACAACCAGAGAGCCCATTTTTAAACCCAAGCAAAAGAATAGTAGAGAATATGAGAACAAATGATTAGGATTAATGTTATTTACACCTAGCAAATGGTATATAGCTCTTCCTCTGCCGTACTGCTACGGGGTGGGTGTGGGGTGCTATGGATTGAATGTGTTCATCAAAAGGCATGTGTCAGAAACCTTACTACCCAAGGCAATAGTGTTGAGAGGTGAGACTTTTATGAGGCAATTAGATCATGAGGGCTCTGCCATCATGAATGTGAATGAATTAATGTCCTTGTTATGAGAGTGAGTTCCTTATCACCCTGTGAATTTGTTGTAAAAGCAAATTTGGTCTCTTTCTCTCTCTTCTATGCACAAACGCATGCACTCAGATTCTCACCCTCCCGCCTTCTGCCATGTGAAGTTTCACCACGAAGACCCTGTGAAGTATGGGCTCACCAACCTTGAACTTCCCAAGCTAAGAACTGTAAAAAAATAAACAAATTTATTTTCTTCACGAATTTGCCACTCTGTGTTATTTTGTTACAGCAACATATAATGGAATAGGACAATAAGTTAGTTACGGTCACTTAGCTTTTTGTCTACAATTTTTAAAACTTTATTCTTATTCTCCTTTGAAGAAGGGCATATACTATAGTGCCAATTATATAATTATTGATTATTTTAGAACATACTATTTTCAACCAAACATAGTTGTAGCAGTAGAGCTAAAGATTAAAAATTCTCAAGAATATAGAGTTTATTTTCACATACACAGACACGCACACACACAGACACACACACGCAGAGTAATTATGCATAGTGATAGATGTGTTAATTTGATGGTAGTCTTTATTGCACAATGTATAGGCATATCAGATTATCACATTGTACACTTTGAGTATACAAAATTTTCTTTTGTCAATTATACCTCAACAAAGCTAGGAGAAAAGCAAACAAAACCATACAAGAACTACAAAAAGAATAGAGTAATGGTTTAAATTATTCTAGGGAAATTCAAAAAATCTCCGTTAGAGTATGATTTACTTTTGTCCATTTAATGAGTTGGCATCCTGTATACCCTCTCTTTGATGAAAAAAGGATAGTTAAAATGAATATTTAAAAAGTGGGAGAGAAAAAAAGAAGAGAGAGAATAGTGCCATGGAAAAGTATTTTGTAACTTGAAACATCGATGCAGTGCCATCAATCGTCAAATGGGAATTATTTTGTGTGACCTTGGCAATTGAGTGTTCTGACCTCTGACTAGAAAATTACTTACTTATCTTTTATTGAACAATGAAGTATAGAAAAAGTGTTGAAAAAAATGAAAAGGCAAAAATAATCTGTCATAGGAAATCATATTTTACCATTTAGGATCCTATGTCAGGGAGACAAGACAGGCTGATGACCAAGTTAATAAAACAGACACATGACCTAATATCAAAGATGAACGTTTGCTCAATGAAAGATTTTTCTCCAACTAACGCCACCTTAATACATGCAGATGTCCCCATGCAATTCATTTCATGATGTGGACAATTGCACTGACTTTTCAAATATCATTTATAAATAAAAATGTGACTTTCATTTTTCTGTAGCATTAATGAGGCTAAATTAAAGAAAATACCAATTCATAAAATGCTATGCAATGGGGAATGTCAAAAGGCAGAACTTTTCCCTGACATGTTCTGATTAAAAAGAAAAAAGTCACAAGAAGTTTAACAAAGTTTCAAGTGATGCTAGTAATGCAGACAAAATAAATAAATAAAGGTGTTTAAATAGAGAATATTTGTAATTTCCTCTTCACAGAGTTTTAAAGGTAACCAAAAGAAAAACTTTGTCACAAATTATTTTAATTACTTATTAGGGACTACTGATTAAATATATCCTGTCCATCTACACATAATCTTTTCTTATAGGAAATCATAGTATTTCTAGTTTGTCTCATAGGGTCAATCACATCCTGCATGCTAACTTGATGTCCAGACTAATACCTCAAAATAAAGGGTGTTTTATTTGTTTTCCCCAAATACCAACAACTGAAAAAAATTCCATCTGAAAAGTTATCTACAAGTACAGGCCTTCCAACTACACTTTTTAATGTAATAGTCCATTTTTATTATCATTGGCTGACATTAGATGCTTCATCTTTGTCTTTGATTATTTAAAACAACATATTAAAATTAAAGTCTTTTTCTCCTGATTTTGTCATATTTTTATTTGTAGTAAAGTAGTGCTTTTGATAGCGAGTACAATAGAAGTCAGGTTGACCAACGTTAGGGTCATCTTAATTTCCAGTCTAATCAACCTTGTCTTCCCTGCACTTTGGGACTCTTGATATTAATCTACTTACTCAGATTCAATGTAACATCCTAGTACCAAGCCCAAATAGTATTGATATACAATCTAATTCACAAGCTGTCCTTCTCCCATCTTTGCTTGTTACTATATACACAAAATTATATTAAAATACAAGTGCATATTACCACACTGGAGAAGGCTGCACCTGACCATACTTGCTACATTTTACATACACTTAGTAACTCCAGTCTGAACAGTGAGCATTAGCTTAATATTTTTTTCCTCTTATCCTTTTAGGGTAACCAAATATAAGTGGTAAAATAATGAATTAATAATAAGTTAAATTCTAGGAAAATAGATTAATACTAGTCTTCAATTAATTAAAATGAGAGAAGTAATAATACAGTTCTATGAAATGGAAAATAAATGGTGTATATATAAAAACTCAAATAAATCAGTGATTATGTAAAATGTAAAGAAATTAATCATTCTGTTGAGAAGACTAAAATTGTTAGGGCAGATTGTTTAAAACGTGAAGGTCAAAGTAAAAATATTTAATTTACACTCATCGTGAGAGACTACTTTTAATAACTAATAAAATAAGCAAAGGCAATTCAGAAAAAAAAAGATTTGAACCGATCTTAGACTAATACACATACACACAGGCACACATGTGCACACACTGGATTTGCATTTCAACAAGCAAATGTCAGTCTTCGATATTAGGTCATGTGCCTTTATTATTTACTATTTGATCATCAGCCTATCTTTTCTCCCTGATATGCGATCCTAAATGGTAAAATACAATACCCTGTGACAAATTATTTTTATCTTTTCAATTTTTGCAATACTTTTTCTACACGTCATTGTTAAGGATAAGGGAGCAATTTTCTGGTTGGAAGTCTAGGGGTGTGTGTGTGTGTGTGTGTGTGTGTGTGTGTGTGTTTTCCTGTTTGTATAGAAATAAATAAAAGAGAAACTCAATAAAGGCAATAGAGAAAATTAAAAGAATCAATGGCTTGATTCATTGAAAATACTAGTCAAACTATAAACACTTGGAAAGACTAAAAGAAGAGGAAATACAAAATAGCAATACGAAGAATAAAATGAAGGGTTATTGGAGACCTTAATTATATTGAAAAGATAAGAGAATATTTCTTACTTTATGCCATTAACTGAAAGTTTAGATGATGTGGAAAATTTCTAAATACAAAAGTTATCAAAACTCATATAAGAAATTTCTTTTAAAATCTGAGTACTTATAGTGGTGATAGATTTGATTTATAGCTGCCATGAATAAACTCACTCTAACTCTGGGAATGCCTGATGTCTAGCTTTTGAATCTCATCCAGAAATGGAATTTATAATGTGCTATTGAAAAGTACAGAACTCCCTTTGTGACTCCCAGTGTTAGTCTTTTCATTATACTTGAAATGGCCTAGCCAGTGTGACACGGCTGACTTTATATAAAGAGATTCTGAGAGCATCTCCGGTAAGCTCTCCAAGCTAAAATTCCTTGCATGAATAGTGGAGGTTCAGGCTAGGACACAGCACGGTACTCAGGAATAGTGGGCCCATGGTAGCTTGTAAGTGTGTATCTCTTAGAATTGCAATGTGTGCCTGCATCTCTTTCTCTTGTTGCATCTTATTCTTTGCCTTTAAATTGCTGTGCAGTCTGTGAGTCTTTTCAAGTATCTAACACGGGATAAAATACACCTAGATATCCTAAAGACATTGAATATGTAATTGAATCTTTAAAAAAATACCCAAAACAACTAAAAAGGAACAAACGACAAGACTCCAGATGGATGTAAGTAGATTTGCTGTTGTATTTTTCCAAACTGTTAAGGAAGTTATACCGTCAATGTTACCTAAACTCTTCCAGAAAAGAGAAGGGAGGAAAACCTTTGCAAGTCATTTTACAGATTCGGCATAACTATTATATTAAAACCTGTCAAAGATATCAAATGGAGAGTGGTGGCAAATTTACTGTCCATTATTGTCATATAGACGTAAAATTCTTAAAGGAAAATGTCAATAAATTAAACCTACCACAATAAACAAGACATAATACATCATAACAGTGTAGTGTTTGTCTTAGGAATTGCTTTAGCATTTAAATACCAACCAAGGTAAATTTTCATATTAGCAGGAAAAAGAAAAAGTATATAACAACTCAATAAATTTTGAAAAAAAATCATTTGATACAAAACAGAAAAAACTTTTTAAATATAATAAAGTGTCTAAAATTAATACAAGTAACATTATTCATAATGGTAAATAATTGAGAACTTTTCTTCTGAAGTCTTCAGTAAGTATCATCATTTGTATCCAGCATTTTATATCCTTAGGGGTAATGCTTAACATAGTGTATGCTCAATAATTGCTAGCTCTGCCATCATTTTTAAGTGAATAAAGTTACTTTTGGCATGTTATGGAAGTTAAGATGTTCCATTTCATGTTGTTGCTAGGCCCTTATTACTTTATTTTGGATATGCAAATATAAGTTCCTATCAGGCTACTCTTTACATTTTTTCCCGTTTACCAGAATAATCTTGAACAGAAACTTCCTCTGGTATATGATTCCCACCTTTTATATTCATTTTTAAAAGACTTGTCTTAAATTTGGTGTTCTTACAAACTCTTCACATTTAAATCTTACAAATTATCTTGTACTAATTTACTGCAGCATGAACTTTCTGATTAAGTTACATTATTGTTATATTTCTACTCCTTCCTCCTAAACTCTATAAATCACTGACCTTTAACAACGTCTCAAAATATTTCCCTGGAGTTCCGTGTCCTCATGGTCTCCTCTGAATCTCATAAATTCTTAAAGTTCCAAATTAAGCACCATCTACAGCATAACACCCTTTCTAACTCCTCTGACACATTCAGATTCTGGTATAGTCTGAGCTCTAAATCACATTGTCTTTATTTTACATCTATCATAAGCTCTTCTATACTCTACATTTGCATGTTAATAGTTAATGGACACAACAACATTGAAAGCTTCTAAAGTCAAAGACTGTAACTCTGCTTTTTATTATCTCCTAAAATGCCTATCATATTTTGGCTTCATAAAGATTCACTGGTTAATTTTTACATGGCTCTCTAGTAACAAACACCTTTCTTATTGCTGCGGAGCTAGGGCTAAGATGAGATGAATGAGGTATTTGCCTTGGGCACAAAATTAAGGAAGGCATCAAACACAGTAATAAAATATAATTTAGTGCAATGTATTTTTAATACATTACAGTTCATATAAAAATCCATGATAAACACAATATGGCATTTTGAATAAATGCAAGATTAGTGTTACTAATTCTGTCTTTTGTCTCAGGTTGCTATGTTGCTTGGGATAGCAATATACGTTTATAAGCCAAGCAAAAGTATAAATATCTAGGAGTTTTTAAATTCTATTTTTTCTTGGTAACTGTAAACTCGAAACTAAAATGACAGAATAAGATCAAAAGTCCTATGGGACATGTAGATGTACTTAATTTTCAACTACTTTATACTGTTAGGGAATGAGTTATAGTGGTCAAAGTTCAGACAGTACTGTCACACACATTTCTTTCAGAACTGTGGCACTTTTGAAAATATTAACTAGAAACTCTTTAGAAAATTACCTAGCATTTAAGATGTAGTTTCCTCATTATAAAAGGAAAACGATATTAATTTCCTTGTAGGGATATTGTGAAGATTAAGTTAAAAAAACTAATATATTTATTTAAAACAAGTGCTGGAAGCGCTTGTATAATCTCCAAATTACAGATAAAATGGTTAATACAAACCATTTGTAAGGTATGTTGAAAGAATTATTTTCTTGTCTGTGATGAACTGAAAACACAGGTGACTCTTGAGAAGTCAAAGAAGATTTTATCTGTGCTTCCTGGAGTTTATGGACAGCTGGAGGTAAATAAATACATCTGCCTAACCTGGAAACCTAGGGTTCTCTGAATGGATCAGGGGCATCCATAAGACTTCGGAACCCATTCCTGACAGAATCCCCTTCAACACCAAGAAGAACAAGCTGCAGTTGGCATAAAACACATAGAGAGAGCAGGAAGGACTCCACTGCGGCTGAAGCCAAATGCGGTGTAATAAGATTGAATTTTGCTCTCTATAGACCTGGAAAAATCACACATTTTAGAATCCTTGAAGAATGGCATGGGATCTGGGAAAATAAACTTTATTTACAATCTTGCTCAAAAAGGAATGTGTAAGCATTTATTATGGGCCAAAATAAAAATAAAGGAAAATTTAAGAATAATAAAATAATAAAAAAATAAAGTCATTAAAATGCTGATAACATATAATCTCTGTGTCCAGGGATTCACAGTCTAATAGAAAGACAAACAGTAGTGACTATAAGAAAAACTAAAAATATATTAAAATTATTATAGAAATACCAAAAAGGGCTCTTAATATAGTTCCTTTTACTTATTTCTGATAATCCGTGTTCAGAATAATGTTCTTAATATATCAATATATTTTCTTACAAATAAAGGATAAAAGTGGATGCAGCACATGCTCCAGTCAAAACGAATTAATATATTTGTTTTTATTTGCACAGAAAATGCAATGATCCTTAATCTACAAGCAAGAAACGAATACCATTTCTTACTTTACTAGATAAAAAGTTGCCAGGTCACAAGGTCAAGGGTGAATGGAAGACAAAATTTCAACATGATTTTTGCGTATGAATAAATAAATCTCCTGATTTAAAAATAATAACAACCAAAATTTATAAAAAGCCCTGCAAATGCATGCAAATGTAAACAAACCACCCAAGGCTTCTACCAATTTCACCATATTAACATAGGAAGAAATCATTTATGTCAAGTAATTTAAAAAATAGGGTGCTGACTGTACTTGAACATTGTAGTTTAAATTGAATGCATTTGAATGAGAAAAAAAGTACAATATAATACTGTATTATTTTCCACTATTATTATTATACCACTGTATTTATTTTTGTTGTTTGTTTTGTTTTGAGATTGTTTTGCTCTTGTTGTCCAGGCTGGAGTGCAATGGCATGATCTTGGCTCACTGCAGCTGCAGCCTCCCAAGTTTAAGCAATTCTCCTCCCTCAGCCTTCTCAGTAGCTGGGATTACAGGTGCCTGACACCACGCTAGAGAAATTTTCTGTATTTTTAATAGAGACGAGATTTCACCATGTTGACCAGGCTGGTCTTGATCTCCTGACCTCAGGTGATCTGCCTGCCTTGGCCTCCTAAAGCCATGTATTTATTTTTACTAATACAATTGAAATCTTGTTTTAAAATAATTGCTATATATTGTATAATAAGGTAAGTAATTAATTATGTTAATGATACAAATGAATGTTTTTAGTTTATAAGAACATGTAAAAATATAAAACAAATAACAATGTCATAATATTAAAATTAAATTAAAGACTTGGACCAACGCAAATGCCCATGAATGATAGACTGGATAAAGAAAATGTGCAGCTAGGGGAGGGACAGCAGGAGATGGGGAGGTTGGGGAGGGATAACAAGGGGAGAAATGCCAGATATAGGTGATGGGGAGATGGAGGCAGCAAACCACTTTGCCATGTATGTAACTATGCAATGATCCTGCATGATTTACACATATACCACAGAACCTAAAGTACAATAATAATAGGATTGTATAAAAAAGAAAGTATGGTACATATACACCATGGAATACTACGGAGCCATAAAAAAGGATGAGTTACTACCCTTTGCAGAGACATGGATGAACCTGGAAACCATCATTTTCAGCAAACTGACACAAGAACCAAAAACCAAACACCACATGTTCTCACTCATAGGTGAGTGTTGAACAGTGAGAACACATGGACACAGGAAGGGGAACGTCATACACTGGGGCCTTTAGAGGGGTGGGAGGCTAGGGAAAGGATAGTAGGGGATGGGGGAGTTGGAGAGGTATAACATTAGGAGAAATATGTAATGTAGATGACAAGCGGATGGATGCAACAGACCACCATGGCACATGTATACCTATGTAACAAACCTGCATGTTCTGCACATGTACCCTAGAACTTAAAGCATAATAATAATAATAACAATAATAATAAAAACTGTATCCTTGACTAAAAAAAAATTAAATCAGAAAGCAATATGACCTTATGGATTTAAAACACATGCATACAGAAGGCTTTCACATAGAAAATACATGCTTACCATATATTATATGTAATATGTATAAATACATATGAATAATTATATATATTTGTTTTAATTTTTTCTGTTTATTTAAATTTAAACATTGTAATAGGTGTATGTTAGTTGACACGGTTTGGCTGTGTCCCCACCCAAATCTCACCTTGAATTGTAATAATCTCCGTGTGTCAAGAGTGAAGCCAAATGGAGATAAGTGAATTGTGTGGGTGTTTTCCTCAGGCTATTCTCATAGTAGTGAATACTTCTCACAAGATCCGATGATTTTATAAAGCAGGGTTCCCCTGAACATGCTCTCTTGCCTGCTGCCAGGTAAGATATGACTTTGCTCCTCCTTTGTCTTTCAGCATGATTGTGAGGCCTACCCAGACATGTGAACTGTGAGTCAATTAAACCTCTTTCCTTTATAAATTACCCAGTCTCAGTTATGTCTTTATTAGCAGTGTGAGAACAGACTAATACAGATTTGAACCTTTTTTTTAAGCTCTGCCTAATACAATGGCTTAGAAATAATTTTCCCTCAGTAATAATGTGTAACCATAGCATCATTTGAGGTTTCTATAACCATTCTATATTAAAAAGAATTTGGCTTCCTGAAGAATGCTTGATTTCAGGAGTGAAGAGAGGAAGATATAAGATGAAGCTACAATGTTATATTGTGCTTAAAATAGGGGCACCTTTTTAATAATTTGGAAGGACTGTATAAACAGGATATGGAAGTCTACTTGAAGGCAATTCCATTATTCAAACTTGTCAAAGAATAATTATTTTGTTGGATAAATATTCATTCAATTATTAAAATATCCATTTGCTCCTAATATTGCTCACAAGAGAGAAAGCTAGATAAAACCCATGTGTCATCATTAGACATCGGTATTAAATCTGTTTTTTTTCTTGAAAATACAGTAAAGAAAATTAAATATTTATCAGTGAGTCTGTTATATTAGGATAACTAAATGTTATCAGTCCCTCTGGGAATGAAATAATTTGGAAATCATAACTTCACAACTCATATATATATGTATACATGCATGTGTATAAATATATATTTCTTTTAGGCATCAGCAATTGGTTTCAAGACCGATAAGGGAATGTTTGATATGGTATTAGTTATTTAAATAATTCCAAATAAATATTACACATATTACTTGTGACTCAGAAAGAGAGAAAATAAGCTATTCAATACCAGTACCAAAGCCACTGATAAACTCTAGTGACAGTATGATATGGTACCTAGGATGATTAAGTATTATGTGATGTAGGCACTACAAGGTATGCAACCTATAAAATGCATTTTAGCCAAAAATCTGAATCTACATTTATTTTTTTAGAACTAGTGCCCATTTTACAGAAAATACTGAATTTAGAGAAGGAAGATATTACCTCAAATAAGTAGTTTGGAATACTGAGAAGTTGTAATAATGTGGAATACAATGAGCCTGATGTTTTCAGTAAGTCAATGACAGAAAAACTTAATAAACTGACCTAGATTAAAGGAGATGTAAGGATCATGTGAACTGGATGCAATAAGAGCTCATAGACATGTCTGAACAAGAAAAAGTCAGTTACCAGAAAAATTTCAGGAACAAAGCGGAGTTTGAATATGGAGTAAGTGTTAAAACAAGCACATTCATGGAAATGGAAAAGTGGAAATTAGTAACTCAAATATGTAATAAAAAATGTAGAACAGTAAAATTTTTGGGAAAATGTACTACAATAACATGTTAACAGTGGCATTTTTTGGGTGGTAAGGCTATGAATATTTTTCTTTTTGCCTGCTTCTAAATATGTATTGTGTGTATCTCCTGCTTTTGAAGTGTAAGAAATATTTTAGTTAAAACACAATATATAGCCTATGTATGAACCACCGAGGAATATCTGTCCATGAAACCCTCGGAGTGGCTTCAAGCAAGATCTGGAAACATGGAGAACAGAAAGCTCGGTTCAGAGAATTGACAGCCTAGAAAACCAAAGCAAGAGCACACAAATTAGCAGGACACTAAGGAGAGACCAGAGACTGAAAGGGCATACTAGTACATGACCAGTCAATAACAGCACAGGTGCTGTAAGGACACTGGACAAAGGGTCATCTGATGACCCAGCACATTTTTCTTAGGTTGCTTATACTAGTAATTAACTTTCTGGCTTCAGGCAAGTCACTAAGTTTGAATGGGCCTCAGCTTTCTCACCTGTAATATAATAGAAATGGATTCATTAATTCCTGGGATTATTTTATCCCTATTACTACAAATCAATATCCGCAACATGACTTGCTACTTCTTTCTAACTGGAAAGCCCTTCCACCCATGTGAGCAACCTGGTCAACCCAGATCTATATTCCAAATGCTAACAAACTTTATTTCTGCTTTGAGATCATTCCTAACTCCTGCAGGCAGAAAAAAAAAAATTGCCAGTTGCAAATCAGAGACCATTTTGTTATTATTTCCATCAAGCATGCTGCATCTCAATATACAATTCACGGTATGTTGCAGCTGTCAACTGGAATACGAAACTTCTCTAGGAGCTAGTCTATTCTGTGAGGCCGAGTGTTCCTTGTCCTTACATTGCTGATTCCTAACACAGTGTTTGACCATTAATGGAGTTTTTATAGATTACATTGAGTAAATTTGTAAATAAAGCTCACAGCTAAAGAGTCTGTTGTGATTAAAATGATTGATATACAGAGCAGAGATTTTTAAAAAAGGAAATGCCAGAATCATTGTCATATGTAATACATATTGTCACATGACTTCCTCACTGCTATCTTGACTAGTAGCATTGCCTGGAAGCTTATTTTAGTTGGTAATAGAACATCCAATCTTTATCTGACTTAGTTGCTCTAAGAATACACATTTTGATTATCCTTGTGGTATTAAAAATGACAAAATAATTCAAAATAAATAAACGTTAATTTGCAAGTTCTGAGTCAACTCAACTTAGTATTGCATCTGTAAATAAAGGAAGCAAGTGGTGTTGAAGACAGAACAGAGAATGATACGTTTTCTGTTTGGCCTCTTAACTTTGTGCATTCAATGTTCATCCCCTATGATTTCGTGTGTCATAGGGGTTAGCTCCTCAAACAAATTTTCACTTGTTTTTGTATTTTGGTGTCAAATTTCGTTCTAGGTTTTCAAATACGTGTCCATGTTTGAATTCAATTTTAAAAGGAAATGGTTATTTTTGTTCTCATACCATTTTTATATATAAAACTCAGCTAACAGTGCTTATGTTCATTAGTGGAAAAACAAAAGCATCCACTCTACATTACAAATATTTTGATTAATTTCTTAAGTGTGTAATTTTATCTACACATTTGGAGGCTTTAAACCCTTAATTGGAAAAGTAAATGAAAATATGTCAATTTGTAATGGTGATCAGTACAAAGACTAATTTTCTTTCTAATTTTACAAGTTGCATTTTCCCTTTTCATATGCTTATCAGTGAATAGGAATTGACATAGACCAAATTGTATAACACGGAACAACAAAGCTGTAAATCTTCAGCACATTTCTGAAGCAGCAATAGAGATGATTCTGCAAGTGCCGTTTGCATAGAAACAGGAAAGTCCTCAATATGTTCAGAGCTACTACATCAAGCAAATACATTTACAAAGCACAGGAGCCAGCGGGTTGGTTGTTTCTGTATGAGATGTCTGAATTATGTTGACAGTCTAATAATGCGGCTGAGTAGCTAAAGGCTGATGCAGGCCTTCAGGAGTTAGTAATGTTGTTGCAACATTTTACAACAGTAATGGCATCAGGAGATAAATGAGACTAATATAGCTTGAAAATGATCATCTCTCTTGTTTTAAAGAAAGATTTAAAATGCATAAATATCATATATTTATATGCATATGCCACATCATTCACATTATATGTCTGAGTACACTGAGCATTGCATACAAAGTAGAAGAAACCAATAGTGGTATAAAATCTTTATGAAATTCAACCTAACATTTACTTAAAAAGGCTAATCAAAGTATAGTAAATAGTAAAGACTGAGTTTAAGTTCTAAATGTGATTTGTAAGAGAGAACAGAATGCACATTTCTTTTTTCCATGCAATGGCTAATCCTTTTAAAAATTTATGAAAATAATATATAAAAAATTTAAGTGTGGGTGAAGACAGACATCAATTTATATAATATGCATGATAAAATGCTTTATATGTTATGGTAATTTAAATGCAGTCCAAAAACTGGTCAGTACCAACAAATGGTTAATGAGCTTATTTCATTCAATTTTAAATAAAAAGTTACATTCAACTAAATGGTAATTTTATTACAGAAGTTAAGGACTATTTATTATGAATGCTGTATATTCAATACCATTTTATTAACATTGAAATAGTTTCAATACCTATTTAGAAAAAAAAACTATTTAGAAAGTAACATTACATCCTGTCACATAATACATTTTAACTAATTGCTCATGTATTCATTTGTAGAAACATAGACATTTGCACTAAATAATTACTTTAACAATATGTTGACTGCACATAAAAGAGTCTAGGAAAACAAGTATGTATATGCAGATATTGTCTTGGCATTAGTTAAAAGAAATTTTTTGTCTTTTATTTGGTAATAAAGGGTTAACATGGCTATTAATTTTCAGCATCTCATGTTTCTTTGTTTTGGAGGCATAAAAAAGTATGTGTCCAAGGGAAAAAAAAACATGAAAATAATAAGCCTCAACAGACAGCACCAAGGTGATTTGATCCTGATAGAAGATTTAAATCTTCAGATACCATATGACTTTATCTGTGTAAAACTGCACATTTCAGAAATCAGAAAACCTTTGCAGCACCCAGCACTCCTCAGATATTATGGTGAAACTTGCCAGAGTAACAAGAGCATTAAAGTATCTTCTGAGACAGAAGAGGGTCCTTACAGTAATCTGGTTCAGTGAGCACTGTCTTATCCACACATTCACCCCTTCAGCAGTCATTACTGTATCCCTTCTATTTGGAAAGCACTTTGGTCAGATTCCGAGGGAAACTAAAAAATGACTAAGATGAAGTTTATAGTCAAGATAACCACGTATCATCTGCCAGTTCTTTAAGTCGGGTCAATCCATCAGGCTTCCATTATATTATGAAAATAACTTTAAAATAAGTGAGGTTTTTTTTTTACCCACAATAATCCATTCCCTCCCTTTGCTTTTGATTCACATATCCTTAGCCTCACCTCCCTGGCCTAGGACTTCTAATTTCTATGTTCTTTCTTTTTGATATACCTACTAGGTGACTATTTCTGTGGATTCTCTACTTCCTCCAGAAGACTCAACATTCTCATATGGTTTCTGACTTTGCTCAAACCTTTGATTGTGATGTCTTCTACCATTTCCACTGACACACTCTAGTTGCATCCTTCAGCCCTTGCAACTGGTCTACCAGCAGTTTAAAATACCACTCTACCAACTACTCATGTCATAATACAGGGGATTTGGATATTTATAATAGAATGAAAGTAGATTAAATATATTGTAATATGAGGACACAGAAGAAAGAAAAAAAATTCATTTGCACAGAAACATAAATTTATCAAAGCATAAAATATTTATTCATTTAAATGGAAAATGCAAGTATTTGTTATACTATGATTCTTTTTTATTTTTTTACATTTTTAAATCTCTGCTCAATATTAATTTGGTAATGGGTGAAACTTTATATTTCATATGGAAGATGAAAACTACATGAGGATAAAGTGCTTATTTTTATTTATTTATTTTTTGAGACAGAGTCTTGCTCTGTTGCCCAGGCTGGAGTGCAATGGTGCAATCTCAGCTCACTGCAACCTCTGCCTCCTGGTTCAAGCTATTCTCCTGTCTCAACCTCCTGAGTAGCTGGGATTATAGGCACTGGCCACCACTCCCAGCTAAATATATTTTATTTATTTATTTTTCTATTTTTAGCAGAGATGAGGTTTCACCATGTTAGTTAGGCTGGTATCAAACTCCTGACCTTGTGATCCACCCGCCTCAGCCTCCCAAAGCGCTGGGATTACAGGCGTGAGTCACTGCATCCGGCCAGGACTAAGTGCTTATTAAAACAGCATTGAATGTGTTTGGAAAGACATAATCGAAGACTGGCATTAAATATTCCACAATTTTTGCCAAGTATACAGTGACCATACGCAAAATGGTTGGAGCATGCAACAATAAAAAATCAAATCCAATGAAATACATATTTGGATATACTTTATTTTTGGAAAGATGAGTTATTTCAGAGATCTAAAAGCATGTAAATAAATCCATAGTTATAGACTTTTTTTTTTACTATTTATTATTAATCTCTAAGATTTCCTCTTTTCTACCCTGAATGTTCCCCATTTCCTGTATTCTCTGATTTCTAGCATCCTTGTTAATGTTCATGTTTCTCCAGCAGATTTTTATGGCATCAACTAGGAACCATCTACAAAGAACATTGCATCTTATTATTTCCTGTTTTAAGTCAGTATCTTGATTTTGTGCTGATATGAAGAAAAAAACATGAGTCCTATAATAATCAACATTACATTAGTTATTAAATAACATGCATTTACGGAAATATATTAATGTTTAAATACATGTTTTTTACGTAAGAGAATACCTTTCTTGGTCTTATTTTTGTCTTAATCTAAAAAATGACTTGTACAATATTTTATCTAGGTAGTAACAACCACACTGTTTATCTTTATCCCTTTTGCTATATGTAGTCAGGATGTGATTTTATCAAAACTGATTAAAGAAAAATAGATAAAAACAACAAAGAATGCAAACTGTCCACTTCCCTTTTAGTTCCAGACTCCTTCCAGAGACACATTGTCCCCCAGGGCACCTCTCCCAAAGTGACAACTTTCCTCCTTCCACATAAGTATAATTGGAAGATTTTAGTGTTGTGGTCACAGTTAAAAGTGTAATGGCCGCAAGTTTTATTTACCATGTACTGATGTTGTGGCTTCAGGAACAAAGTATCAGGAGGATAAAAAAGAAGAAAGTAAAATTAATCCAGGAAGGTTGTAATCTCTCTAGAGTTTGAGAGTGTCTATGTTTCATTTCTGCCTTTTGCTTCCTAGACCACATTTGAATTCTCCTTCTACCAGCACCTCTGTTGAAACAGTATGCATAAAGTTCATTAAGATATATTTATGTACAAATTCTAGGAGAAATTCCTTCCCCAGCTTCTCTGAGTGGCTTTGAAGAATATTTTAAGATAGAGAAGCAAGGCAGAGCATGGTGGCTCAGGCTTGTAATCCCAACACTTTGGGAGGCAGAGGCAGGTGGATCACATGAGGTCAGGAGTTTTGAGACAAACCTGGAGAACACGGGGAAACCCTGCCTCTACTAAAGATACAAAAATTAGCCTGGGCTAGTGGCACCCACCTGTAATCTCAGCTACTTGGGAGGCTGAGGCAGGAGAATCCCTTGAACCCAGGAGGTGGAGGTTGCATTGAGCAGAGATTGCGCCACTGCACTCCAGCCTGGGTTACAGGGGGAAACTCTGCCCACCATCTCCACCCCCCAACACAAAAACAATGGAGCTAGAATGTCATAGAACATCACTGTGCTGCACTTCAGATTTCGTTAATTTCATATGGTATGAAATGGTCTATCCATTTGGAAAAGGAGGGGAGAATATATCTTGCAATTTGAGGGAGATGAGCAAAAGAAATGAGAACATTTAATAATCAAGGTATATGCAAAGGTTAAGCTGTAAATACAATGTTAATAGTTACATAAGCCAGAGTGTAATTTTGATTAATAATCAAAGATGGTCACATTGGAAAATTTGAATTTCACAACACAGCCTAGACATATTATGTATTGTATTAACTTCTCATTTTTTTTAAAGCTTAATAAAATAAAGGAAGAAAGTTTGAGAAGGCAAGGAGGGGGTAGTTCCACATGAATGAATGAGGGAAGGAAAGAGAAAGAAAGAAAGGAAAGCAGAAAAGATAGGTTTGTTTATTATTTAAAAAAGCCCTAATCATATTTATATTCATAACTCAATGGAATTCAGAATATACAAAAGGAGTACGAACTGTTTCTTCAATAATGATATATATCAAGCAATGCCAAATGTCATTATCTCTCAACAACAAGTATTGTGTGAACTGATTAATTGATTGACTGATTGACTCCTGTGGGGATGAATAGGAAGACTCAACTTCAGGCTACATACTTGGGTTTGATTAAGGGCTGCCCAATATATCTTTTGGATCTGAAACCAGAGGTATCCACATACCTTGAAAATACAAGAGTTAGCAGAAACTGGTTATGCTTCCTAAAACTCCTTTTGAAAATTGGCACCTTGATACTTCTGCCCTCATTCTCTTGGCACGGGACAGTCATCTGGCTGCCCAATGTCAATGGGATGAGGAAAAACTTTCCATGTGTAGCAGAAGAAAATACAAATTCAAACATCAAAGAGCACAGGTATACATAAGAAGGAGAGAGTGAAACATTAAGAATAATAACTCAATTTGCCCTTGATTTCTAGGCTTATCAGAAAAGCCATTACAGTGAGATAAATCCAAACCAAATTTTATTTAAAGGATAGTCAATATATCTTTCTTAAACATTTAGTATGAGTTAAGGGCTTTGTAATATATTAGAGTTCTGAAGAATTATGCAGCTAAATTTAATTTTGAAGGGCTTATTCAGAGTTGTTTCGGAAACTAATTTAGTGTTTACTTCCTCTCTAGGGTAACTCTGAATGTCTTATAGGCTCAGAATTAAACCAAATTACTGAACTGAAGACACATCGGTGCATTATTTTAAAGTCTATTGAAGAGTTTTTTTGTTGTTTTTAATCAATATGTGTAAATGTCCCAAGTGGATTTTTTCAATTGAAAAAAGTATCTTTTAGTTATTTTTTGTGGGTAACATTTATAGTAACATACCCTATACATATCAGTTGTTTGATAATGTTTATTAAATGCATAAACAGTTTTTTAGCAGAGTAATATATATTAATTTATAATGTAATGTGTATTATACTAGATTTAAATTTAAATATTTAATACATCATATTTTATTATGCAAGACAGATTATGTATACTTTAAGAGTAAAAATTATCAGGTTTGTGGGCCATTTTTCAAAGCATATATATATGTAAATATATATATATTTTGCTGTGCATATATAGGTATAAATATATACATATGTATTTACTGTGAAGGAAAAAACTTGGCTTGATTTCTAACACTAATTATTTCAACTGAAAAATAATAAAAGACAGTAATCAAAGAAGAAAGGGAAACATCTGTGTTTTCTCATTTCTGAATATCATGAGCCAAACTACTAAAGCATACTAAAATGTTAATTGTACAGCGTGCTGACTATAGTTTATTATGATATAGTGTATTCCTGAAGAATGTAAAAGCAATGGATGTTTAGTGTTCCTGCCATGACATGATAACTATGTGAGGTAAAGCTGTTGTTAATTAGTTATATTTAACCAGTGCACAATGTATATATACCTTAAACATGTACATAATATATTAAAGATTATCTGCCAATAAAAATTAAACAAAATCAATTCAAACAAAAATTTTCATTTCATTAATGGTAGTAATGTTTTACAGTGACATGGGGCATTTTAGAATTAACTTTTTTGTTTTCAATTTAGTTTTCTTCATATAGATGTGTGCATTCATGCAATGCTGGTGATATTAGTGACTATGTGTGTGTTCACGCAGTGCTGGTGATAGCGATGACTAAATGACTATGTGCTAGTGTGTGTTTATGCAGTGCTGGTAATAACAATGACTATTATAATTGAAACAGTGCCCTATGGATAAACGAAACTACTCTTTCAACTTGTCCCTAGACTGTTTGTCCACAGACTGCCAAAGAATTTACAGTGGATAAAAAAGTTGTCTTTTTTTTTTTTCTGTTGCATACAATGTTAGTTTAGTGACCACTGGGCAAAAATAAATAAAATTTTTTAGATATGTATTCTATAAAGATAGTAAAATCCTACTTGTCAAGTAAGGTTATATGGCCAATCTAGATTTAAGGGTCATGAAATAGACCCATTTCTTGACAGGAGGGAAGGTGTTTAGGGTTAAGTTTGCAATCGACCTCAATCTTTCCCCTGTTGTATAATTTTCACCTTCTTCTTATGGACAAAACATAATCACTTCCATTCAAAGACTCTCTAAATTGTCCATCAATTATAACATTAATTTCCAGGATCACAATTTCATTGCATATCGATATCAGGTCCAGATGAAAATGAGACTCTTGTGGGTACAGCCTGTCTGGTGTGGCATCTCTTCATTTGTAGGCCTCTCAACTAAGGAACAAATAACATCCTTGTCACACATGGAATATGATGGTGAGACAACTTATGGATAACTGTAATAAATGCTCACAGTTGGATGGCTGTAATAAATGCTCATCAGTCACTGGTCCAGAAGATTTTGAAAATTCAATATAATAAATTCTCACAATTTACGGATAACTCTAATAAATACTCATCAGCCACTGGCCCATAAAATTTTAAAAATTCCACTGGGTACATGGCGCCAGGTTCCCCTAAATAAGCAGTTATGCCCATTGCTTAAATTGTTCCTAGTTGTCATCTCGGAATAGGTCCCTACTTCATTGCTCTCTGTTTCCTGGCTACACCACGTGAAGTCTTTACTCTGCCTCCTGAGATGTACCACTTTTTTCTTATGAAACTGCCAACGTTTGTAGCCAGATAACTTTCTCAACACATTTCCTGCTTGTAAGAAGTTGGTAACACCAAAGGCATGTCCCACATCGCGTGTATGCGCAAATGTCCAAAAATATTCTGAGGATAAAGATTCATAAAACAAGCTCTATACTTCTGTTACCTATGTCCTATTATCATTTTCAAAAATCTAGAAACAGTCAATGTGGATGAGAGCTAATCTCTGCTTGTCAAATAAAGTTATAAAACCACCAAAAAGGGGGCATTTAAAAATCAAAGCAGTTTCATTTTCTTTTAGTTTAAATCACCATATTTCCCTTAAGAACTTTTGTGGGGATATTATGTATCAGTTTATGTTCTATTCCATTAGGGGGGAAAAAGCTTTTCTTTCTGAGACAATCCTTTCTCTCCTTTCTGTGTTTTGACTTTTGTGAAACCTCTTATTCTAGCTGAGACGGTTTAGTAGGCATTGTATTAAATCTTTTGAAGTTATTAATATGGAGCACCATAACCACATCTTTGATATTAACCGTGGCTTTAGGTCTCCTTTTGATTCAAGAACATTTTGCTCACTCAGAGACTAGGGATTAGAGTTTATTTTCAAACCCAAAAATTTATGGCTCCTCTATAACCCTTTAACTTATTCTTGCAATCATAACAGTTTCATCCATAGTTCATCTGTCTCCTGGAGTTCTTTATCATATGCAGCTGGAAACATCTAACTGACACTTTCAGTATTCTCTCTGGAGGTATCGTAGGACAATTCATGTTTATTAGGTACATTTTCTATCTGACAAGTTACACAGGTTACAGTTCTGCCAGTTGTTTCACAACCACATAAACACATTGTCAGTTTTCCCACCCTTCAATAATAATTTCTGCACTGTTTTTCTAGCCTTTTTCCAACAGAGTCCTTGATGGCTTTTCATTCTCTATCACCCAATTCCAAAGTCAATGCCATATGTTATAAGTTTTGTAAAGACCCATTTCTAGGTATCAGTTACTGTACCAGGTAGCTTTTTTTCCCTTGCAACAAATTAAATCAAAATTTAGTAGCTAACAAGAACTATGCACATCAAGATTCATTTAGAGAAATAATCTGTGATTGCTCTGGATTAATCACTTGGTTGCTCATGCCTCTAAGATGAGTGAGGGTTGAAAGCTACTGTATGTTGTTTAGCAGGCTGGTGATTCAACTGGGCTAGTTTATTACTTGTTCCTTGTGGCCTCTCAGTGTCTAGAAGTCTAGTTTGTCCTTATCTATAAATTTGTCTGAGGCTAGACAGCAGCAGCTAACATTCAAACACTTTTAATGCTCTGTGTGCCTCAGGGGATTGGTCATGTTCTAATCACCATTGCAAGTAACTGAGTGCTAGTTATTGCATGGCCAGCCCATATCAAAGGATGTAGATACACATGACATATTTTCATGGGGAAGCGGGATAATTTGTCATCATTTTTAACCCTACAATAGTATATTTCTATCTGTTCTTTTCTTTTTCTTACAACATAAGAAGAAAACCACCCCGAGATAGTCGCTAGCCTTCCTAGCTAGCCCAGAAATGGATACATAAACAGCGGACCTAAGTTAAAGGAGCCCTGGCCAGCCAGAGCCTTAGCTTTAAGTAGAGCCACCCAGACAGCTCAGCACCAGTCACTTGATGTCCAGCAAACACTTACACAACAGAATATGTGAGCATTGCTTCACACCACTGCACTTTAAAATGGATTATTATGTAGCAATCACTAACAAATACAGAAAATAGCCCTTGAACATTGAGTGCTTCTCTAACAAAGTATTTAATATGTGGTAACTGACTTGGAGGTAGGTGAAATATAGCAAGATAAATAATAGAGAAAATGGGAATCATTTTCAAAAATTATTATAGGAAGCTGCAAAATGGGTAATACATGCTGTTTTGTGGTGACATATCTCTTAAAACTGCCTCCTGAAATAATCTAGAAAGAAGAAAATAGAGAAAACTAAAAGTAGGGAATCAGGCAATATTTGTCCAGTGTGATGTCAGAGTTGTTATAAACCAGTGATTGCTATGCACCTTTTATTTTTTCCATTTTACCTGTAGTTGCTTGTCTAATCTCTCATTACATGTTTGTTTAGATGGTATATTACCTTTGTTGTTTAGGATATAACTCTCCAGATTAAATGGAGGCAGATACATTGAAGTGTGCTGCAACTTTATAAATTCGAAGCCTAGGGCTATGATAGTTTAGATATTTGGGAGTCTTGGGAGGGAGATGAGAGTATTTATTTTGCAAGAGAGCACATGGTGGTAGACTGAATTATTAGCCTAAGTTCATCATCCCACCCTGTACCTTAGCCCTGTGCCACATGACTTTGCAGTTATAGTCTCTGTCAAGTGGAATTATGAAACTACCCCTTTAGTATAGGGCCGAGCCAAGACTTTGCCTTAGAAAATACAACATGGGGTTAGTGGCAGCATGCTGTTTCCCAGCATCAGCCTTCAGAGGAATTGTGTGTTTCCAGTTGCTTTTTAAGCTTCTTCTAACACCACAATAAAAGCTTTCTCTAGGTAGTTTCTTCTGCATTAGCTTGTACCCCACAGTGGGATCGTACAGAACATATATGACCTGACAGGAGGCAACATGCAGTGGGTGGTGAGTCCAGCGAGACCTGCAGCTTGAACCAGATCACCCAGTTTCACCCATTCTATATCAGCCACAATGAGACATGCATACGAGTGAGTGAGAATAAATGATACTATATGCTGCCAAATTTGAAGTGTTTGGATCAGTACATGACGAGTACAGGTAATTTGACGACCAGATGACTGGGGTGGGAGGCAGATAAACTGAAGACCTCATCTATACTACCGGGGTTGGTTTATGTCAGATAAACTACGAATGTTCATCATGTTTACTTAATTGTTTATCTGTCTAAACCAATACATTTTCTTTCTTCTTGCTTCAATGACAAGAGCTCCATATGGTGTTAAGAACAAATGGAATCAATATGCTTTTCTTGCTATAAATTTTCATGATAAACAAGAAACCAGTAGACAAAACTTTTTTTTTTGATGCATAGGATGTCTTCAAGAAATTCTAAAAACATCAGCTTTATATTTGTATAGTCAGATATCTGTCAATGAAAGCAAGGTCACATAATAGCAAATGGTGAAGTTAAGCTCAATTTTGAAAATCTTTTATTTTTACTTCAATTTGTGTGTGAACAATTTTACCTAAACCATTGCTTGAGTCTCTCTGTTTCATTATTTATTAATAACAGTTAATAGCAATTCTAAAATTCAGAAATTTTTGATATAACAAAAGTTTAGCAGAGAATAATTTAATAGAGCCAATGGAATAGTGAGGACTTCTTTAAGAATTACCTTCAGTATAAATGAAACACCACCAAACACATACATACATGCATCCAAGCACCAAGGTATTCTTTACTAGGGCAATGACTAACCCCAGGAATGAGTGAAGGGAGAGGCCCCTAGCTCGGTTGTTTACAAACTAAACAACTAAATCATTTCTGTAGCACATGATTTTTCAATCATATTTATCTGTGCCAAGACACACAGCACTGATTACTTCCCTGATTCAGTTGGCATATTTACTTATTACTCCTCACCTTTATGTACACATTCTCTCAAAATACAGTCAATAAAATAGAGAATATGTTATTTAAAATAAGTATCTTCTTATCTGCTACTGAAAAGACCTATATGATATAAAGGCACTGGAGTGCAACCTTTTTCCAGCTTAAATAAACTCTATTATCAAATTCGTCAAGTTTCTTGTACAAAGTATATTTCATCACCTTTTGTAGTGTGGTGAGATAGTATTTATAAAAGTTGATGGTGTTAGGATAACAAAGGATTCTCAGGGGTTTAAATACTGCTTGAGCACTTCTCCACTTTTTTCCGAATCAAGCCTTTCAGCTGCTATTTTCAATGAAACATCATGATGGTCTGTCTGCAGCAGTCAAATAGATTTCAGCTTTTTAAGTATTTCATGGTCATGTCATGATTATGAAAATACTGAAAAATGATCCTAGGTTCTTATAAACATGCCACATATGAAGTCCTACCATTTGTTTTGTTAGGGGAGTTTCTTTTCTTTGGGTGTTTTATTTATATTGCTTGTTTTATTCTGAAGGTCTTGTTCAAGTTTTTATCTACAAAACAAGGGAATCAGACTTCACAAAGGTAGGAGGGCAGACTAGAAGGGCAAGTCTTTGATATTTTCTAGACACAGCCCAATATCCCTGCAGCAACTTGTTATTCCTGCTGGTATGTAACTTCAGGTGTAAGTTGCCCTTGATTAAGTAATTGGGTTCACGAAACTCTCAGGCATGAACATACAATTATTGCTTCTGTTTGCTTTTTGCTCCTCTGACCCAGAAAAAGACATCTGGCTCAACTGTACCATCAGGAATAAAGGAAAGAAAATTGAGCAATTGATTCAAATTGTAGTTTTTAAAACTTCTTACAAATCTTTTCAACACACAGGAAGCAGGAATTTGTTCTTGACAGCCCTTAAGAGAAATAACCAGGAATCAGATATAAAACTGATATCAACTCAAAAGAGTAACTTCAATGTTTTAGGTAATGTTGTTACACACTTTCATAAGAAATAAATTGACACTTTAGTCTTTGTGATCATCATTGAACAGTGAGTAATAGCCAAAATGAAATCAGACACTGAGGAGGCATAGTGGGGATGTGCATGCCCTTCTTTCTCCTTCTTCAACATCATTTTTTAAACTTCTATATCACCAGTTTTCAATTTTAAAAAGAAAAATAATAAATCATAAACACGCACACTGTACAGAGATTTGGTGAATTGCATATTCTGTACTCATACCAGTTTAAAATACAGCTAAATAAGGAGACAGATTATATTTTATGATACTGTCAAATATTCTATTTTTTATCACAACAGTGACACTTTTTATGTGATAACATGGATAATAGCCGATGGAAAATCTTATTTATTGTTGAACTGGTTACTATGATGAATTGCATTCTCAGATATCACATCTGACAATTCAGTTATTAAGCATAATTTCTAGGCTTTAAACATATGATTCAATATATATTTCATGACTGGCTACAGAGTGGCAGGTCAAAGGTTAGGCTTATTGCTTACTACTGACATTACTGCAATCATCTCTCTGTTTTTGAATATTTTAAACATCTCAATACCTTTCCAAATTTATTCCACTCCTACAATGTAACATACACTTTTAAACAAGATTATCTTCTTGGACTTCTAGAGGCCAGTTTAGAATATCAGCTTATAAAAAATAAGAAAATAAAAAAATAAGAGCAATATCTTAATATTCTGTACTCTATAGCTGATTTAAAAAATCTAACCTCAGGGAAAATATAATGGTTACTCTGGAGGACTGTCTAGGTTCAGAAGCAAATTTCACATGAGGTAAACAGATGAGAAAACTTTTTAGAACATCAATATTGTTACTGTGAAGTTTTACTGACAAATTTTAGCTTAAAAGGTAATTTTGTAAAAACATACATGCATAAACATACATGAAAGTATTCCAACATTTGAATGGAACTATTTATCATGGCAAGAAACTGTTAATAAATTCAGTAGGCTTTCTGCCATTGTGGTAAGATGAATGATGAATCAGATGCAAGGCAGGGTTCCTTAATAATTTATTGGGTCATGAGTTAATGGTTTTGTTCAATTGAAAATTATTAGATGGGTTTGCCTCAGGCAAAGAGCATAGTGTATGGAAAAAGAAAATATATTAAGCAAACATACCATGAATTTAATCATTTCAAACCGTATACTGGATAAAGGTCCTGATGCATTTATCATTAATTCAGGGGACAATTTTGCCTCCCCACAACATAATCACAAGATGGGAGTTATCAGTATAGTTCTGTAAACGGGATGTTCATAATGAATACATGGTATAAGTCATTACTTTCACCTAATGCTTTTCCTTGTGAAAGAGGATAAGGAAAAATGTAAAAGCCAGAGATTGAGCTTTTTTCTTTTATTAAAAGTCAACATTTTTCTATCTATAATCATTAATTAATAGTTTCTCACCTATTTAACACACTTTGCAGAGCACTAATTTCATGATGGAGAGACTGCTCAGAGCTCTTTGTAAAGAACCACTTTTACATAAACTCTTGGCGGTAGTCACTTTTGAAGAGAGAACAGATTTACATGGGCTTTCTTAGGGCAAGACACTTGTAATGTTGATCAGGTTTGGCCAAAATAATAAAATTAATGTATAAGTAAAATCAAAACATCAATATTTATTTAAATTGCAACTTTTTATAATTTTTGAGAAGTTAAAATGTATTTATTCTTGTATAAAATAAGCAATGATCTATTAAACACTTTGCATAACTAATATTTAGTTAAAGGCTATAAGCTAATGCTAACTCGACTTCCAATACTTATGTATTTAGTTTTATAATTTTGAAGGCTTTTTCTGGGAGGTTTTTCATGATGCCTCAGATTGTTCATTACCTAATGACTCCTCAGAAAATTGTATCATCCTGCCCAAAAAAACACCAAATACACACACAGACACACACACATACACACACACAGAGAGAGAGAGAGAGAGAGAGAGAATAGTTATATTGGTTTTATTTCCCTCCATGGTAAATATCCAATGTAAGTCCAATGTAAGTCTCAAATGTACTGGTATGTAAGACTCTCGATGGCAAATCAGTATGGTCATATTTAAATAGTAACATTTATTTAGCAGCAAGCTTCAATGAAATGCTCCTTTTAAGGACTAAAGTGGAATATCCCACTGATTTTGGGCAGCAAAACATTTTAGCCACCTGTCTCTAGGCTTCAGAGACAATGTGGTGACCGACTCATCATGGTCAACCTCAGGTGTCTTTTGACTGAGGCTATGGATGAAATCTAGATTCCTGCGTTGCCCTAGCCAGAGGTCTCTGTTCATTTCTAGAGAATATAGCAGAGAAAACTACAAATGTTCTTACATATGAAGTACATATTTTTAAAAATGAAGTGTTCATAATACCCAATTAATCTGCAGTTTTACCACAATCCCTATTAAAATACAAAAAACAATATTCACAGAAATAGAAAAAAATCCTAAAATTGACATGAAACCACAACAGACCCTGAATTGCCAATGTAATCTTGAGAAAAAAGAGCAGAAAGAAAAGATGCCTCATGGTACTTAACTTTAGCAAATACTAGAAATCTCTAAAACCCATGATATTCGCATAAGGATAGACATGGAACAAGATAGAAAACATAGAAATAATTCCAAGCAATTGCAGCCAACTGAGTTTCGCCAAAGGTGCCAATAAACCCTAATGGGGACAGAACAGTTTCTTTAAGAAATAGTGCTGAAACATGAAGGTGTAGAATACGTGGGAAGCCACGACGACCCTCCCGCACTGACCAGCAGTCCCTTTGAGGGGGTGGGGTGGGGTCCACTGGCCTTGTCAATAGAGTGAACTAGCAACAAACAGAATGGGAAAACATTTTTGCAATCTACCCATCTGACAAAGGGCTAATATCCAGAATCTACAGAGAACTTAAACAAATTTACAGGACAAAAACAAACAACCCCATCAAAAACTGGACAAAGGATATGAACAGGCACTTTTCAAAAGAAGACATTTATGCAGCCAACAAACATATGAAAAAAATCTCATAATCGCTGGTCCTTAGAGAAATGCAAATCAAAACCACATTGAGATACCACCTCATGCCAGTTAGAATGGTGATCATTTAAAAATCAGGAGACAACAGATGCTGAAGAGGATGTGGAGAAATAGGAACAATTTTACACTGTTGGTGGGAGTGTAAATTAATTCAACCATTGTGGAAGACAGTGTGGCAATTCCTCAAGGATTTAGAACAAGAAATACCATTTGACCCAGCAATCCCATTACCTGGTATATAACCAAAGAATTATAAATCATTCTATTATAAAGACATAGGCACAAGTATGTTTATTGCAGCACTGTTCACAATAGCAAAGACTTGGAACCAACTCAAATGTCCATCAATGATAGGCTGAATAAACCAAATGTGGCATATATAAACCATAGAATACTATGCAGCCATAAAAAAATCAGTTCATGTACTTTGCAGGGACATGGATGAAACTGGAAACGATCATTCTCAGCAAACTGACACAAGAACAGAAAACCAAACACCGCATGTTTTGACTCATAAGTGGGTGTTGAACAATGAGAACACACAGACACAGGGAGGGAAACATCATACACCAGGGCCTGGGTTGTGGGGGACTAGGGGAGGAATAGCAGGGTGTGGGGGGCTAGGGGAGGGATAGCATTAGGCTAAATAACTAATGTAGTTGATGGGGAAATGGATGCAGCATACCACCACCATGGCACATGTATACCTATGTAACAAACCCACATGATCTGCACATGTACCCCAGAACTGAAAGTATAATAAATAAATGAATGAAATAGTGTAAGAACACTGAATATTCACATGTATAGTAGTAAAATCAGACCCTTATCTCACACCATATGTAAAATCAACTCAAAATGGAGTAAATACTTAAATGTAAGACCTGAAACAATGAAATACAAAACAAAAACGTAGGGAAATTCTCCCAGATACTGATCTAGGCAATTTTTTTTTGATACAACTCCAAAAGGAAATCCAACAAAAATAAAAATAGACAAATGGGATTTTATTAAACTTAAAAGCTTCTGCACAGCAAAGAAAGCAACCAACAGGATAAAAAGACAACTTATAAAGGGGAGAAAATATTTCCAAACTATACATCTGATCATGGGTTAATATCCAAAAGGTATAAGGAATGCACACAACTCAATAGCAAAATAACAGCTATCCCAATCATAAATTGGTCAAAAGAATTAAATGGACACTTCTTAAAAGAAGATGTAAGAGATGTACAAATGGCCAACAAGTATGTGAAAAACGGTAAACCTCTCCAATCATCTGGGAAATGCAAATTAAAACAATGATGAGATGTCATTGTATACCAGTCAGAATGGCCATTATCAAAAAGACAAAAGATAACAAATATTGTTGAGCATGTAGGGAAAATGGGACTCTTGCACACTATTGTTAGCAATGTATATTAGTACAGCAATTATGAAAAACAGTAGGGAGGCTCTTCAAAAAATTAAAAATAAAACTTCCATATAAGCTAACAATCCTACTACTGGTTATGTGTTCAACAGAAATGAAATTAGTATGTCAAAAAGATATCTGTACTTGCATGTTTATTGTACCTTTACAGATGCATTTTAAATATCACCCAATCACTCTTTTTACTCAAGTATTTATCACATATTTTGTGTAATAATCTGTGAGTTGCTGGTGCATTAGAACTGAACAAAGCACTCAAATTTCACCCTCATAGACATTATATTCATTATATTCTAGTGAAGCAAAATGATAATGAAAATAAAATCAAGTATGATCAATTGTATACTAGATTAAACATTTGTTATGGATAACATAAAGCAGTAAAAAGGAATGGTGACTCATGTGTAGAAGGGTTATAAATCTAAATAAGTGTTTCATAAATTATATGGATGTCTTACTGAAAATATAATATTTGAACCAAAACCAAAGGTGAATAAGGGCATAAAATTGTTGTCTTTTGAAAAAACTATTCTGGAAAGAGAGGATACATATTTAGCCTGAGTCTTTGAAACTGGAGATTGGAGTGGAAGCATAATTTCCCACCAGCCCCACCCTACAATAATAAATATCTTTTAAAAGATTGAAAATCTTTTGGTTTTACTTTGAATACAACAGGATGCTAGCACAGAGTTGGCATGATCTGAAATTGATATTGACTGGATAGCTCTGACTGCTCTTAGAAAATAAACTGAAGTACAAAGGTAGAAGGTGAGAGATTATTGGAAAAGAAGACATTCCAAAAACTAAAAAGAAAAACTGCAGTGATTTACACTACATGGATAGTGAGTAAAGTGATATAAAGTGTTCAGATTTTGGATATATTCTTTAAAGATGGGTTTCTGATAGAGCAGATGTGTTGGGTAAGTGGGAGAAGCAAAAGATGACTTTTTAAATGTATTTCTGCTGAGAAATTGGAAGAAATGGAGAAGACACTGAGATCAAGAAACCTGAGGAACAAGGGGAGAGCAGATAATTTGCTTTTGTTTTCTTGGTTTCACGTTAGAGACATTTCTCTCCTGGGAAGAGGTGCAGAGGAGGATCTTATTTTGGGTGTATTTAGTTAGCCATGCCTATATCCTAGTGACTAGGTCATGCAGGCATTTGGATATAAGTGTCAGAATTGGAGAACAGGTCTGGAATGGACATACAAATTTAGAAGACGTTGAATTTTTGAAAGCACTTAGAAATATGAGATAATAAAATATTGCCTTAGGACTGAGCATAGATAAAAAGAATTCTAAAGACAATGCCCTATAGCCCTTCATATTTAAAAGTCTTCGGTATGAGAAAGAACAGATCAGAGCCTGAGAGTTCAGTGGTGTCAGAGAAAAGCCAGAAGAAAGTGGCATCCAACTGAGTGAAGAGACTTTTTCTAGCAGCAGGACATGATCACCTATACCAAATCATTGGTGTGACTTAAAACCACTGATATTAATTTAAATGTTCAACCAATTCCAATCAATAAACAATCCATACTATCTTTTAAATCCATTAAATAACAACTAGTGAATTATCTCCCATAAATATTTCCCACAAATAATGTTACTGTTCTTCTAGAAGCCATAATCTCACATTTTATATATATATATATATTTTTTTCTTTTAAATAACTAAATATACACCCACTTGAATTCGTCTGTTTCTCAATTTTCTTATGCTTATTTTCTATATGTACAATTTTTATTAAACTTATTGTCTGCCCCAAAATTAAGCTCACTAAATATTCATGAAATACTGCTTTTGTTTTTGTTTTCACTAATTACTCACACTTATTTTTCTCACATTCATTTTCTATCTTGTCTGCTAACTTACAGTTGAGGAGATCACAGACCATAGTCTGCAAAGTTTCATGCAACAAAAGAATTAAAAAACTGACAGCATTTCTGACAAAACAATGCATGCTTTAATATGTTCAGAAGGTTATTTTTATATTATACAAATATAGCCTTTCCAAAGAAAAAAATGAAATGTCTAAAGTTGTATGTCACCAGAATTTTAAACTAATATAAAAGTTGTCATAGGTTCTTTTTTTAAAAAAAGGTCACTACTGATTGTCTAATGAGATGAGAAGGGATACAGGATTATCCAAAAGGCTGAGAATCTCATGGGGAAATGTCATAGTTAGCAATTTCCAGGGTGTTACTTTACAAGTTATCTGGTGCTTTAGAGAATAATGTGAAAGTATGCGTAAATTCTGTTTTCTGAAATTATGTGTTCATTTTTCCGTAAGAGTTTAAAAATTTCCTACAGTTTTTAGATGTTCCATAATAATTGTTGAAAAAGTTATAGGGAAGCATAAATTCATAGATAAGCAAAGACTTTGGTTGTTATGAAAAAGTGATTATTCTCTCCCTATTAGAAAAGTTCCTTGAAACAGACTTCTACCCTGACATATTAAAAATAAAATAACAATAATAAAATTGATGATAATAAGATGCCTACCTATTTTTCCTGTCAAATGATTGCTCACAGAATTAAATTGTTTCACCAAATGTCTATAACAGAGGTAAAATGATTACTCATTTAATAAATAATTATTTTGCATTAGCTCTGTTTATATTTACCTGGAGAAATATGTGTAATATATGTTACATGTTTTCAAAAAGCAAATTCTAATATGATTAGAAGTTGATACCATTTAAAACAATAAAAAAAAAAAAACCAAAACTGTCTGTCGAATGTGTGTGTGTGTGTGCTGCATACTATAGGCAAGAAAGAGAAAGCACACTTAAATATGCTTAGCTGAGTGGACTACTTACATATTTATGTACAAGGTTAGAGGAAAAATAAGGAGAGATAGTGAAGGAGCCATGACATAACTACAGAAGGAAGCAGTTATCATCCCTGGAACTGAAGGAGCAAGAGAAGAAAATAGTGTTCCTGGAGCTTAGCCAGGGTTTGAGATGTGAAAGAGGAGTTGTCCAATAGGAACTGCCACTCAAGAGGAGTGTACTTTCTGCAAGTCCACAGCAAGACACAGTGGAAACAGAAGAGGCCAACACTGCACCCCCTGCTTCTGCCCTCTTTCTTCTTGCCATTGCTCCCTATTGCCTAAGTTCTCCAGCAGCCAGAGGCCACGGGGAACGTGGGAACCTGGGTGATAGAAATCCTTGAAATCATCCTCCTTGAACAAAGCAAGAAAGAGAAAAGTGAATCTGGCAAACAGAATTTTCACAATGGTTTACTAGAATTAGAATAAGTATATTTAAAACTGAACACAAAGATACAGCATTCTATCATTTATCTTCACACAGTAATGCCAATTCAGTCAAACCCCAACATGGAACCTATATGCAATGTTATGCATCACTAACACACTTTATGTAGTACTCCAGGGAAAGGAGGAAAGTAAACAATTAATATGAAAAGTAGATGTGAGACATAATGGCTGCATAGCTGACCAGAAGATCTGGGATTATCATCAGAGCTTTCTTCAAAAATGTATTTCATGCTTCCTTATTTCCCACAGAACCTCTTCTAGGTGGAAACTGATCTAGTGAGGAGATCAAAGCCATCATTCCAAAAGGAACCATAGTGTTAGGATCCCATATTGATTATCTGCTGATTCCTATTGCATTATCACACATGAGGACACTAAGAGGCAAGCGCCCTAGTTTCTGACATTGTCTTACTTGTCCCAAGGACAACCAAATTTGTCCTTTGCAATTAGAAACAACAGTAACCCTATTCACTGGCTGTTGATTGAGCAGCATGAAGGGACCCACTTAGAGCAGGGACTTTTCCATCAAACTTCCTGAGTATCAAGAAAACATGCCCATGTTTCTTGTTAAAAATTCCTACATTAAGTGAAGGTTCTTATTGCTGAAGTGGTAGTGTACAGATAACCAAGGGAAGGAGGCGTGAGATGGTATCTTATGGTGGTTTTGATTTGCATTTCTCTGATAATTAGTGATTTGGAGCATTTTTCATGTTTGTTGGTTGCTTGTATGTCTTCTTTTGAGAAGTGGCTGTTCATGTCTTTTGCCTATTTTTTAATGGAGTTATTTGTTGTTTTGTTTGTTTAATATCTTCAGTTTATGATAGAGCCTGGATAACTACACACTCTCATTGAATGTGTAATTATTGAATATTTTGCCCATTCTGTAGGCTGTTTACTGTGTTGATAATTTCTTTTGCTATGCAAAAGCTTTTTAGGTTAATTAGATCCTACTTTTTGTATTTTTGTTCTTGAGTTTTAGAATTTTAAAAATACATCATGGTTATTAAAGCTTTATCAGATATACGATAACCAAATATTTTCTTCCTGGTACCTCTAGGTATTATATACGTTTAAATGCTTTCAACAGACCCTGGACTGTGACCATGCTCCATCCTGGGGTGGGAAACATGAAGGCAAGCTGTGGCCCCACAGTCCCTCAGAGATCTATCGGGCATGTAAAAAGGAATAGCTATCATTTTTTGAGAGTAAGGTCTATATTTCTCCCTCTCCTGGCAGCATGGCCACTGAATAATTGGGTAATGAAAGATGGTAAGAAGGGAAGCAAAAATGCCACAAATCTTTCTTACTGAAACGTATTGGACTTTCTCTTTGTTAAGTACTCTTATGGTGGCTATAAAGTTTTTATTAGATTCCAGAGTTTCAAACACATTGATTTTCTGTTTCTTAGCTTAATATTTTCTTCAGGTTGGAAGTGGTGTTTGGAACTCTATACTCACCATATTTTATCACATCACCCCCATAACTCTTTTGAAACTCTTTTGGGTGTCAGAACTTTTTTCAAAGTTTAGATTCGAAGAAGTATGGTTTCAGAGTTGTATATGTGTTTTATTTGTGCATGTGTATTTGTGTACACACACACACACACACACACACACACATTAAATTACCTGAAAGATAAGCAGTGCATTCATTCTCAGTGATAGTTCTTATTAAACTTCAGTGTACATTGGAATTTATTTTTTTATCTGATGTTTGAGGAGGTTTTATTTTTTATTTTTATTATGCAATACTTTTTTTAAAATTGCATTTTAGGTTTGCGGTACATGTGAAGAACATTTAAGATTGTTGCATAGGTACACGCATGACAGTGTGATTTGCTCCCTTCTTCCCATCACCTATATCTGGCATTTCTCCCCATGTTATCCCTTCCCAACTCCCCACCTCCTGCTGTCCCTTCCCTATTTCCATGCAACAGACCCCAGTGTGTGATGCTCCCCGCTCGTGTCTATATGTTCTCATTGTTCAACACCCTCCTATGAGTGAGAACATGCGGTGTTTGATTTTCTGTTCTTGTGTCAGTTTGCTGAGAATGATGGTTTCCAGATTCATC
>CAUYLG010019913.1:0-20627 GCA_963573385.1 Cacajao melanocephalus
CCACCAGGCATTCCCCCAGGAAAGCCACCTGGAAAAGAGCCATATTGAGCTCCTGACTGTTGTCTGGCTTCTTCCTCCCTCTGGGCTCTCTCATGCTCTTCTCGAGCCTTCTTAACTCTTTCTATTCTTTCTTTGATCTCTTGCTCTTCACATTTTCGCTCCTACTTTCTCCGATGTTCTGCAATTTTCTGTGCCCTAGGTTGAACTTCTTTCAGCATTGCACTCATATCTTCATCATAATCCAATTTACAGGCAAGGGCAAGATCATGGGCTGCTACTTCCCAGTGGCCTAGAAGTCTGTGTGCTTTCCCTCACCACTTGTAAGGCTGAGCTGAATCAGGATTTATTTCAATGGCTCTGTCTCAGTCTCCGATGGCAGCATTTGGCTTTTGTAATTTGACGAAGACACTGGCCCTCTTGGTATACAAAATGGCCAAGTGAGGATTCAGCTTGATGGCATCTGTGAATAAGTCAATGGCTTTCTGCAGTTCACCATCATTTAGGGCTTCAATAGCAGCCACTTTCTTATCATTTGCCTGATCCATCATCTCCTCTGTTATCTCTGCATTTTCATCTCCCATTCCTTGAGGGGTGTCAGTGTCTGGTTCAATTACACCTTCATTATCAATTTCTAGATCACTTTCCTCACTTGATGGTTCGTCTGCCTTTAAGTCTTCCTCTACCTTCTTACTATCGGGTTTTTCTTCCTTGGTATTTTCTTCTGATTTAGCTTTCTGAGTAGCAGGTGGTATTTTACCCCCCATACTCTCCACCCACTCCCTCAGGAAACGCATTTCCTCAGTGTGCAGAACGCTTGGATCCTGCTTACACATCTTCACAAAGGCCCAAAGCTCGTTCACTTTGCGAGGGTCCATGGTCGGGAGGCGGTGGGCAAAGCTGAGGATCTGCGGCCCGCTTCCAGGCCAAGGCACTGACTCAGCGTGACCGCGCAGAAGGGGAACCTTAACTCTTAATAGATAAAAGACTTAAATACAAGACCTTAAAAAGCTAGGAAATATTATTCTCCACATTGGCTTTAGCAAGGAATTTATGAATAAGTCCCCAAAAGCAATCACAACAAAAACAAAAATTGACAAGTCAGATCTAATTAAACTAAAGTGCTTCTGCACAGCAAAAAATACTATCGAGGAGTACCAAGATGGCTGACTAAAAGCAGCTAGTGTACACCACTCACAGAGAGGAGAAAGAGTGGCAAATACACACTAGCTCTTCAACTGGATCATCCAGGTGGAAAAGTTGAGATTCATCAGGAAAGCAACAAGACTCACAGAGAACAGAGAAGAGTTAGATATGACAGATGCCCAGCTGGGTTTGGCGTGGAGTCAGGAGAGGCTCCCTACTTTATGGAAACAGTGAGTGAGTGAGAGCCCCCAGGGACCCACACTTCTGCCATGGACCTTCCCAACTCTGATACAAAATCAATGTACAAAAATCAGTAGCATTTCCAGGAGATTTTCTCTCTACCACCACCAGGTTCCTTAGATGACATGGAGAGCTATGTGTAGTCTGGGCAGAGCTGCCACTCAGGCACAGGTGAAATCCCAGGGGTATTGGACCCCTAGGCACCCTGGCACCAGCAGCTGCTGTTCTGACAATGGGGGAGGGCAGGGCCCCTGGTAAACCGCCAGGATATGGGCTGAATCCATGGGGCTGAGAAGCACACAGACTGCAGGCCTCACCACCACTGCACCTTTCCAGAGAAGGCCCACAGCCTTGGTCCCTAGCACGTCCATGTCAACCCTGCCTGAGGTCTCAGGGCAGTAGCAGCCCTGTACTACCCTAAGATGGAGCTCCCAGTGGTAGAAGGCAGGCCTGCCAGTTTTACTGCTCCCCATTCCTGCTGCCCTCAGGCTCAGGGGGAAGCAAAGTGATAATAGACTAAGGAGAGCACATCTGTGAGCACAGCACATCTGCCTTATGAGAAAATGGCCAGATTGTTTTCTATATGTGTCCTTGTCCCTGCTACTCCTCACTGGGCAGGATCTCCCAATCTTGGACCCCAGCCAACCCACTCCCATCTGGGCCTTCAGACTGATAGCAGCTCTGCACTTCCCTAGGATGGAGTTCCCAGTAGTAGCAGGTAAACCTGGCAATTGCTGCTCAGCAGCTTCTGTGCCTGCTGCCCTAAGACTCAGGATGGAGCAAAAAGACTAAGGACTTGTGTGAGCCTCCATCACAACTCAGGTATGCTATGGAAAAGTGGCCAGTTTTTTATGCAGATCCCCGTCCCCATTACTCATCACTAGGCAGGGCCACTCAACCTGGGGCACCAGCACAACCACTCTGCCCCTAACCAAACACTTCAGGTGCTGGGGGTTCTGTGTTCCTCTGGGGAGAAAATCCCACTGACAACCCAGAGCCCCTCTCCCATTGCATCTGCAGTGGTACCACCCTTATGGCCCTCAGGCTGGGGAGGAACAAACTGCCTGGTGATGTCATTGGCACCTCCAGCACACCACAGCCACTATAAGCAGAGGAGCCCAGACTGTCTTCCTTATGAGTCACCACTCCCTATCCTTCACCATGCAGGGCCCCCAGCTGAGGACCACAGAACAGCTGTCCCACCCCAGACTGAGCATTCCCACTGTTAGTGGATCTGTGTTTCCCTGGGATGGAGCTCCCAGTAGCAAATGACAGCCCTTCTACCACAGCCATTGCAGCAGTTTCACCCTTGCTGCCCTTAGACTGAGGAAGGAAGAAAGAGCCTAAGGGTTTTAATCCTGTCTCCAGCACACCACAGTCATCATACAGAGAGGAGCCCAATCTCTCTTCCTAGTGAGCCTCTAGCCCTCTCTTCACCAAGCTTACAGTGCAGTTACTCTACTCCCTGGCTGAACATTCCCAGTGGTAGTGGCTCTGCATTTCTCTAAGGCGGAGTTCCCAGAAACAACTAAAAGCCCCTTTTCCACTGCCACTGCCACTCCAGAGGTACCACTTGTATTAGTCCATTTTCACACTGCTACAAAGAACTACCTGAGACTGGGTAATTTATTAACAAAAAAGGGCTAATTCACTCACAGTCTCACAGGCTTAACAGGAAGTATGACCGGGAGGCCTCAGGAAACTTACAATCATGGTGGAAGGTGAAGGGGAAACAAGTACATCTTACCATGGTGAAGCAGGAGAAAGAGAGAGAGCTAAGGGGGAAGTGCCACACATTTTCAAACAACCGGATCTCATGAAAACCCACTCACTATCATGAGAACAGCAAGAGAGAAGTCCATCCCCATAATTTAATCATTTCCCTCCAGGACCCTCCTTTGACACATGAGGATAACAATTCAAGATGAGATTTGAGTGGGAACACAGAGCCAATTCATATAAATGCCCTTGCTGCTCTCAGACTGGTGAAAAAAACAAAACTCTGAGTGTGTTACTCACACCTCCAGCACATCAGAGTCACCTAAAAAGAAGAGGCCAGTCTGTCTTCCCAATGAGCCCCTGCCCCTGCTATTTGTCACCAGACAGGTGTTATACATTGGGCCCACAATGCAGTCACCTCATTCTGAGCCAATCACTACAATTGGTAATGACTGCATTTCTCTAAGACAGAGCCCCAAGAGACAAGTAAAAGTCCTTCTATCATTGCCACTGCCAAGGTCCCTGTGTCTGCTGCTTTCAAGTTGAGGAGGGAAGATAAAATCTGAGCTTGCCCCAGGGCTCTGACATGCAGCCTAGGAGTGCCAAGCTGAAATCTGTAGCCAGCACTCAAGTGGCAGTGGAGTCCATACTCTCAGATCACTGACAAGAAGCACAGCTACAAACACAAAGTAATACAGATGAGCCAGGTGGTTACACTAGAGCCTTCCTACTGGACATTACATTTAAGCATCATCTACTGGATCACAGCCCAAACTGCAAGACCAAAAATACTTTGCTAATATACACCCTGTGAAACCAACGACAGTATTCAGGTACAAAAAACAGACCCTGCACAAAGCCTTAGCCCTTAGAAAACATGCAGAAATGAAGCCAATTAACGACACTCAAGTTACATCACAGTAAAAGAACTCCAGCCTATCCAGGTGACAAAGAACCAGTGCAAGGACTCTGGCAATTCAAAAAGCCAGAGTCTCTTCTTACCTCCAAATGACTGCACTAGTTCCCCAGCAATGATTCTTAATCAGTCTGAAATGGCTGAAATAGAATTCAGAAAATTGATAGAAATGAAGATCTTCAACATTAAGGAGAGAATTGAAGCCCAATCCAAGGCATCCAAAGGAAAAAAAATGATTCAGGAGATAGAAGACAAAATGGCAATTTTTAGAAAGAACAAAACCGATCTAATCAAGCTGGAAAACTTCAAGTTTTTTTTTTTCTTTTTCTTTGTTCTTTTTTTTTTTTTCTTTTTTTTTAATCCACTGTGCAAGCCACTTCACTGCCAGCAGCGTATGGGCACAGAGACCAGGCATGGTTTGGGGACAGAGTTTGCTCTGGCATGGGTTACTATGACAGGCCCAGGGGGACAGGTCCTGAAGGGAGTGCTAAATATGGAAAGGAAAGACCAATACTAGCTACCACAAAACCATACTTAATTACACAGACCATTGACACAACAAAGAAATAACACAATCAAGTCTACATAATAACCAGCTAACAACAAAAGGACAGGAGCAAACCCACAAATATCAATACTCACCTTGAAGATAAATGGGGTAAATGCCTCAATTAAATGGGACAGAGTGTCAAGTTGGATAAAGAAGCAAGACCAACTGTATTCTGTCTTCAAAAGACCCATCTCACATGCAATGACACTCATAGGCCTAAAGTAAAAGAATGGAGAAAAATCTACCGTGCAAATAGAAAACAGAAAAAGCAAAGGTCACTGTTATAATTTCAGACAAACCAGACTTGAAACCAAAAAAATGAAAAAAGACAAAGAAGGGCTTTACATGATGGTAAAGCGTTCAACTAATCTATAACACATAACTATCCTAAGTATATGTGTACCAAACACAGGAGCATCCAGATTCATAAAACAAGTTCTTAGAGACCTATGAAGAGATTTAGATAACCACACAATAATAGTGGGGGACATCAACACCCCACTGACAGCAATAGAATATCAAGGTACTAAACTTACAAAGCTATTAGGGACTTGAGAATGGCATTTGACCAAATGGGCTTAAGAGATATGTACCAAACTCTTTACCTCAAAACAACAGAATGTACATTTATCTCATCAGCATACAGCATGGACTGTAAAATTGACCAATCAGCTATTTAAAAAAAAAAACTTCAGCAAATTCAAAAGAAACAGAAATTATACCAAACAAAATCTTGGACTACAGTTCAATAAAAATAAAAATCAATACTAAGAAAATTGCTTGAAATCATACAATGACATAAAAATTAAACAACATGCTCCTGAATGACTTGGGGTAAAATAAATGTAAGGCAGAAATCAAGAAATTCATTGAAACTAATGAGAAAAAAAAATACAACATATCAGAATCTTGGGTACACAGCTAAATCAGTACTAAGAGGATTGTTTACAACACTAAACACCCACATAAAAAGTGAAAAAGATCTCAAATTAACAACCTAACATCACACCTACAGGAAATAGAAACAAGGGTAAACCAACCCCAGAGGTAGCAGAATGAGAAATAACCAAATCAGAGCTGAACTGAAGGAAGTTGAAATGCAAAACTCCATAGGAAATATCAAAAAAAAATCCATGAATTGGATATTTAAAAGAATAAATAAGATTGAGAGACCACTAGCTAGATTAATAATGAAATAAAAGAATATCCAAATAAATGCAATCAGAAATGATAAAGGGTCCATTACCAAAAAAGCCACAGACATGCAAAAAACCGTCAGATTACTACAAACAGCTCTATACACAAAAAAATAGAAAACATAGAAGAAATGAATAAACTCCTGAAATATACAACCTCTCAAGATTGAACCAGAAAAAAGTTGAATCCCTAAACATACCAATAATGACTTATAAAATTGAATCTGTGATAAAAAACTTACCAACCAGAAAATACTCAAAACAAGATGAATTCACAGTGGAATTTTACCAGATGTATAAAGATTAGTTCATACCATTTCTACTGAAGCTCTTCCAAAAACCTGAGGATTAGGGATTCCTTTCTAACTCATTCTATAAGCCAGCATCGTCCTGATACCAAAACCTGGCAGAGACACACACACACAAAAAAAACGAAAATTTCAGGCCAATATATTTGATGAGCATAGATGTGAAAATTCTTAACAAAATACTAGCAAATCAAATTTATCAGCTCATAAAAAGCTAACCCAACATGATCAAGTAGGATTTATCTCTAGGATGCAAGATTGGTTCAATGTATGCAAATCAATAAATGTGATTCATCAGCCGAGTGTGGTGGCTCACACCTGTAATCCCAGCACTTTGGGAGGCCAAGGCGTGTGGATCATGAGGTTAAGAGATCAAGACTATCCTGGCCAACATGGTGAAACCCCATCTCTACTAAAAATATAAAATTTAGCTGGGCATGGTGGTGTGTGCCTGTGGTCCCCGCTACTCGGGAGGCTGAAGCAAGAGAATTGCTTCAACCCAGGAGGCAGAGGTTGCAGTGAGCTGAGATCGCCCCACTGCACTCCAGCATGGCACCTGGCAACAGATCAAGACTCTGTCTCTAAATAAATAAATAAATAAATAAATGTGATTCGTCATACAAACAACTGAAAACAAAAGTCACATGATCATCTCAACTGATGCAAAAAAAGGCTTTCAATAAAATTCAACATCTTTCATGTTGAAAATTCTTGGAAAATATGCCTTAAAATAATAAGAACCATCTATGAAAAATCTACAGCCAACATCATAATGAATACACGAAAGCTAGAAGCATTTCACTTGAGGAGTGGCACGATACAAAGATGCCCACTCTCACCACTCTTATTCAACATAATACTGGAAGTCCTAGCCAGAGCAATCAGGCAAGAGAGAAAGAAATAAAAGGCATCCAAATAGGAAGAGAGAAACTCAAACTATCTATTTTTGCAGATGATGGAATTTTATACTTAGAAAACCACAGAGTACCTGCCCAAAAGTTCATAAGTATGATAAACAACTTCAGCAAAGTTTTCAGATACAAAATAAATGAACAAAATTTAGTAGCATTTGTATAAACCAACATCCAAGTCAAGAGCTAAATGAAGAATGAAACTACATTCACAATCGCCACAAAAAGGATAAAATATCTAGGAATACAGCTAACTGAGGAGGTGAAAGACCTCTAAAATGAGAATTACAAAACATTTCTCAAAGAAATCAGAGATAACACAAACAAATAGAAACCCATTCCATGCTCATGGATAAGAAAAATCAATGTTATTAAAATGGTCATACTTCCTGATATGGTTTGGCTATGTCCCCACCCAAATCTCATTTTCAATTTGAATCTGAATTGTAATCCCCACACTTAGGGAGAGGGACCTGGTGGGAGGTGATTGGGGAATGGGGGCAGTTTCACCCATGCTGTTCTCATGATAGTGAATGAGATCTCACAACAGCTGGTAGTTTTATAAATGGCAGTTTCCCCTGCTCCCTCTCTCTCTATTACCTACTGCCATGTAAGATATGCCCGCTTCTTTTTCTGCCATGATTGTAAGTTTTCTGAGGCCTCCCCAGCCATGCAAAATGGTGAATCAATTAAACTTCATTTCTTTATAAATTACTCAGTCTTCGGCAGTTCTTTATAGCAGTGTGAGAATTGACTAATACTGGAAATTTGTACCAGGAGTGGGGTACTGCTATAAAAATAACCTGAAAATGTGGAAGCAACCTTGGAACTGGGTAACAGGCAGAGGTTGGAACAGTTTGGAGTGCTCAGAATAAAACAGGAAGATGTGTGAAAGTTTGGAACTTCTTAGAAACATGTTGAATGGTTTTGACCAAAATGCTAATAGTGATATGTACAAGAAAATCCAGGCTGAGATGGTCTCAAATGGAAATAAGGAACTTATTGGGAACTGGAGCAAAGGTCACTCTTGCTATGCTTTAGATAAAAAGACCAGTGGCATTTTGCTCCTGCCCTAGAAATCTGTGGAACTTTGAACTTGAGAGAGATTATTTTAAATTGAAACATGTTTAAAAGGTAGGCAGAGCATAAAAGTTTGGAAAATATGCATCCTGACTATGTGATATTAAAAAAAATCATTTTCTGGGCAGAAATTCAAGCCTGCTACAGAAATTTGCATAAGTAATGAGGAGCCAAATGTTAATCCCCAAATTAATGATGAAAATGTCTCCAGGACATGTCAGAGATCTTCAAGTCAACTCCCCTCATCACAGGTCTGGAGGCCCAGGAAGAAAAAATAGTTTTGTGGGCCAGGCCCAGGGCCCTGATGCTTCTCTGTGCAGCCTCAGCACTTGGTGTCTTGTGTCCCAGCTCTTCCAACTCCAGCTATGGCTAAAAGGGACCAAGATACAGGTCAGGCCACTGCTTCAGAGAGTGCAAGCCCCAAGCTTCAGTGACTTCCACGTGGTGCTAAGCCTGCAAGTGCACAGAAGTCTAGAATTGAGGTTTAGTAACCTCTGTTTAGATTTCAGAGGATGTATGAAAAAGCCTGGATGTCCAGGCTGAAGTCTGTGGCAGTGTCAGAGGCCTCATGGAGAACCTCTGCTAGAGCAGTGTGAAGGAAAATGTGAGGTCAAAGCCCCCACAGAGTCACCACTGGGATACTGCCCAGTGGAGCTCTGAGTAGAGGGCTATCATCCTCCAGACCCCAGAATGGTAAATCCATCAACAGCTTTCACCATACACCTGGAATAGCTGAAGGCACTCAACACTAGACCATTAAAGCAGTCACAGGGGCTGAACCCTACAAAGCCACAGAGTTGCCCAAGGCCTTGGAGCACACCCTTTGCATCAGCATGTGCTGGATGTGAGATATGAAATCAAAAGAGATTATTTTGAAGCTTTAAGGCTTATTGACTGCCATACTGGATTTCAGATTTCATTGGACCTGTGGCACCTTTGCTTTGGCCAATTTCCCCAATTTGGAATGGGAAAAATTTACCCAGTATCTGTACCCCACTGTATCTTGGAAGTAACTAACTTGTTTTTGACTTTACACTCCTAAGCAGAAAGCACTTGTATTGTCTCAGATAAGACTTTGAACTTGAACTTCTGGGTTAATGCTGGGATGAGCTGAAACTATGAGGGACTGTTGGGAAGACATGGCTGTGTTTTGAAATATGAGAAAGACATGAGATTTGGTAGTCGCCAGGGGCAGCATAATGCGGTTTGGCTGTGTCCCCACCCAAATTTCATCTCGAATTGTAATCTAGATTATAATCCCCACATGTTGGGTGAGGGACCTGGTGGGAGGTTACTGGATCATGGGGAAGATTCCCCCATGTTGTTCTCATAATAGTGAGTGAGTTCTAACAAGATCTGATGATGGTTTCATAAGTGGTGGATTCCCCTGCTCTCTCTCTCACCTGCCACAATGTAAGACGTGCCTGCTTCTTCTTCTGTCAAGATTATAAGTTTCCTGAGTCCTCTTCAGCCATTCAAAACTGTGTGTCAGCTAAACCTCTTTTCTTTATAAATTACCCAGTCTTGGGCAATTCTTTATAGCCATGTGAGAAAAGACTAATACACTTCCCAAAGAAGTCTAAAGATTCAATGCCATCCTATCAAATTACCAATGACATTCTTCCCAGAATTAGAAAGAAACTATAATTTATATAAAACCAAATGAAGCTCAACTAGCCAAGGCAATGCTGAGCAAAAAGAACAAAGCTAAAGGCATCACATTACCCAACTTTAAATGATACTACAAAACTACAGTAACCAAAACAGTATAGTACTGATATAAAAAAAAGACACATAGACTAATGAAACAGAATAGAGCCCAGAAATAAAACCACACATCTACAATCATCTGATCTTTAACAATGTTGACAAAAACAAGCAATGGGGAAAGGATACCCTATTCAATCAATGGTGCCAGAATAGCTGGCTAGCCGTAGGTAGAAGATTGAAACTGGATCCCCTTCTTACACCAAATATAAAAATCAACTTAAGATAAATAAAAGACTTAAATGTAAAACCTAAAGCTATAAAAATCCTGGAAGATAACATATGAAGTACCATTCTGCACACAGAACCTGGAAAAGATTTTATAACAAAGATGCCAAAAGCAATTGCAACAAAAACAAAAATTGACAAATGGGACCTAATTAAACTAAAGAGCTTCTGCACAGCAATAGAAACTATCAACAGAGTAAACTGACAACCTATAGAATGAGAGAAAATTTTTACAAACTATGCATCCAACAAAGGTCGATTATACAGATGCTATAAGCAACTTCAACAAATTCACAAGCAAAAACCAAACAATCCTATTAAAAATTGAGTAGGGTGTGGATAAGATGGCCAACTAGAATCAGTGGCTTTCAGGTGCTCCCATCAATAAAATCATGATAAGCATGTGAATACTTCACCAGCAACCAAGGTATCCAGGTTATCTCATTAAAAGTAACTAGAAGTCTGGCGTGATTCACAGAGAAGAAAGAACACTGTGGTGTGTCAGCCCAACTGAGAGCCACACAAGGAAGGTAAACCCCCTACACTCAGCCAAGGAAGGCAGTGAATGAGCATACTACTCAGCCAGGAAAACTGTGCTTTTTCCACAGAAATCTGCAACCCACGGATCAGAATATCCCACTCATGAACCCACGCCACCAGGCCTAGCATCCCAATGCTGGAATGTGCAGATTTTGACAGCCCTATCAATCTGCTTAGGGGAAGTAGATGTATTCAGGAGACCCATCTGCTTAGGAGAATCTGCTTAGGGGCAAGTAACTGTATTCAGGAGACCCATCTTACATGCAAAGACACACACAGGCTCAAAATAAAGGGATGGAGAAATATTTACCAAGTAAATGAAAAGCCCCCATAAAAAGCAAGGGATGCAATCCTAGGCTCTGACAAAACAAACTTTAAACCAACAAGGATCAACAAGAACAAAGAAGAACATTACATATTGGTAAAGGGAACAATTGAACAAGAAGAGTTAACTATTCTAAATATATATGCACCCAATACAGGAGCACCCAGATTCATAAAACAAGTTCCTGGAGACCTTCAAAGAGACGTAGACTCCCACACAATAATCGTGGGAGATTTTAACACCCCACTGTCAATATTAGACAGATTGATGAGACAGAAAATTTACAAGGATATTGAGGACTTTAACTGAGCTCTGGATCAAGTGGACCTATTAGACATCTACAAAACTCTATGCTAAATCAACAGAATATACATTCTTCTCAGTGCCATATGGCATTTAATCTAAAATCGACCACATGATTGAAAGTAAGACGCTCCTCAGCAACTACAAAATAAATGAAATTATAACAAACAGTCTCTCAGACCACAGTGCAATCAAATTAGAGCTCAATATTAAGAAACTCACTTAAAACCACACGATTTCAGGAAAGTTGAACAATGTGTTCCTGAATGACCCTTTGGTAAATAATGAAATTGGGGCAGAAATCAAGAAGTTCTTTGGAACCAATGAGTACAAAGAGACAATGTACCAGAACCTCTGGGACACAGGTAAAGCAGTGTTAAGAGGAAAAATTATAGCACTAAATGCCCACGACAGGAAGCTAGAAAGATCTTAAATCAACACCCTAACATCACAATTAAAAGAGCAAGAGAGGCAAGAGCAAACTAATCCAAAAGCTAGCAGAAGACAAGAAATGACTAAGATCAGAGAATAACTGAATGAGGTAGAGACATGAAAACCCCTCCAAAAAATCAATGAATCCAGGAGCTGTTTTTTTGTTTTGTTTGGTTTTGTTTGTTTGTTTTGTTTTTTTGTACTTTAAGCTTAGGGTACATGGGCACATCCCACAGGTTTTTTGCATAGGTATACACATGCCACGGTGGTTTGCAGTCTCTGTTCCCCCGTCGCCTACATCAGGCCTTTCTCCCAGTGTTTCTCCTCCCTCCAGCCGCCCCAACCCCTGCTGTCCCTCCGCTAGCCCCCACCCCCTAACCTAACCCAGTGTGTGATGTTCCCCCCCCCATGCCCACATGTTCTCATTGTTCAACACCCACTTAAGAGTTAGAACATGTGGTGTTTGGTTTTCTGTTCCTGTGTCAATTTCCTGAGAATGATTGTTTCCAGATTTATCCGTGTCCCTGCAAAAGACATGAACTTGTCATTTTTTATGGCTGCATAGTATTCCATGGTGTATATGTGCCACATTTTCTTTGTCCATTCTATCGTTGATAGGCATTTGAATTGGTTCCAGGTATTTGCTATTGTAAACAGTGCTGCAATTAACATACGTGTGCATGTGTCTTCATAGTAGAACGATTTATAATGCTTTAGGTATATACCCAGGATGGTTGGGTCAAATGGAATTCCTATTTCTAGATCCTTGAGGAATCGCTGCACTGTCTTCCACAATTGAACTAATTTACACTCCCACCAACAGTGTAATAGTGTTCCTATTTGTCCACATCCTCTCCACCATCTGTTGTCTCAAGATTTTTTAATGAACACCATTCTAAATGGCATGAGATGGTATCTAATTGTGGTTTTGATTGGCATTTCTCTAATGTCCAGTGATGATGAGCATTTTTTTGTATGTTTGTTGGCTGCATAAATGTTTTCTTTTGAAAAGTATCTGTGTATATCCTTCACCCACTTTTTGATGTGGTTGTTTTTTTCTTGTAAATCTGCTTTAGTTCTTTGTAGATTCTGGATAGTAGCCCTTTGTCAGATGGGTAGATTGCAAAAATTTTTTCCCATTCTTTTGATTGCCAGTTCACTCTAATGATTGTTTCTTTTGCTGTGCAGAAACTCTTAAGTTTAATTAGAACCCATTTGTGTATTTTGGCTTTTGTTGCCATTGCTTTTGGTGTTTTAGTCATGAAGTCCTTGCCTATGCCTATGTCCTCAATGGTGCTGCCTAGATTTTCTCTTAGGGTTTTTATGGTGTTAGATCTTATGTTTACATCTGTAATCCATTTGGAGTAAATTTTAGCGCAAGGTGTAAGGAAGGGGTCCAGTTTCAGCTTTCTGCACATGGCTAGCCAGTTTTCCCAACACCATTTATGAACAGGGAATCTTTTCCGCATTGCCTGTTTTGTCAGTTTTGTCAAAGATCAGATGGTTGTAGATGTGTGGCATTGCTTCCAGGACCTCTGTTTTGTTCCATAGGTCTATATCTCTGTTTTGGTATCAGTACCATGCTGTTTTGATTACTGTAGCCTTGTCGTATAGTTTGAATTCAGGTAGCATGTTGCCTCCAGCTTTGTTCTTTTTACTTAGTATTGTCTTGCCTATGCAGGCTCTCTTTTGTTTCCATATGAAGTTTATAGTGGTTTTTTCTAGTTCTGTGAAGAAGATCAATGATAGCTTAATGGAGATAGCATTGAATCTGTAAATTACTTTGGGCAGTAGGGCCATTTTCATGATATTGTTTCTTCCTAACCATGAGCATTGGATGTTTTCCCATCTGTTTGTATCCTCTTATTTCCTTGAGCAGTGGTTTGTAGTTCTCCTTGAAGAGGTCCTTTATGTTCCTTGTTAGTTGTATTCCTAGGTATTTGATTCTCTTTGTAGCAACTGTGAATGGGAGTTTGCTTATGATTTGGCTCTCTGTTTGTGTGTTATTGGTGTATAGGAATGCTTGTGATTTTTGCACATTGATTTTGTATCCTGAGACTTTGCTGAAGTTGCTTATCAGATTAAGGAGGTTTTGGGCTGAAACAATGGGGTCTTCTAAATATACGATTGTCGTCTGCAAATAGAGACAATTTGACTTCCTCTTTTCCTAATTGAATACCCTTTATTTCTTTTTCTTGTCTAATTGATCTGGCTAGAACTTCCAATACTATATTGAATAGGAGTGGTGAGAGAGGGCATCCTTGTCTAGTGCCAGTTTTCAAAGGGAATGCTTCCACTTTTTGCCTGTTCAATATGATATTGGCTGTGGGTTTGTCATAAATAGCTTTTACTGTTATTAGATACGTTCCATAGATACCTAGTTTATTGAGGGTTTTCAGCATAACGAGCTGTTGAATTTTGTTGAAGGCCTTCTCTGCACCTATTAAGACAATCATGTGGTTTTTGTCTTTGGTTCTGTTTATGTGACGGATTTCGTTTATAGATTTTCATATGTTGAACCAGCCTTGCATCACTGGAATAAAGCCTACTTGATCGTGATGGATACGCTTTTTGATGTGCTGTTGCAATCCGTTTGCCAGTATTTTACTGAAGATTTTTTGCATCGATGTTTATCATGGGTATTGGCCTGAAGTTTTCATTTCTAGTTGTGTCTCTGCCAGGTTTTGTATCAGAATGATGTTGGTCTCATAAAATGAGTTAGGGAGGATTTCCTCTTTTTGTATTGTTTGGAATAATTTCAGAAGGAATGGTACCAGCTCCTTTTCATACCTTTGGTAGAATTCAGCTGTGAACCCATCTGGACCTGGGCTTGTTTTTGTTGGTAGGCTATTAATTGCTGCTTCAACTTCAGACCTTGTTATTGGTCTATTCAGGGTTTCAACTTCTTCCTGGTTCTGTCTTAGGAGAAAGCAAGTTTCCAGGAATTTATCCATTTCTTCCAGATTTACTGGTTTATGTGCATAGAGCTGTTTGTAGTATTCTCTGATGGTAGTTTGTGTTTCTGTGGAATCAGTGGTGATATCCCCTTTATCATTTTTTAATTGCATCTATTTGATTATTCTCTCTTTTCTTTTTTATTAGTCTGGCTAGCAGTCTATTTATTTTGTTGATCTATTCAAAAAACCAGCTCCCAGATTTATTGTTTTTTTTGAAGGGTTTTTTGTGTCTCTGTCTCCTTCACTTCTGCTCTGATTTTAGTTATTTCTTGTCTTCTGCTTGATTTTGAGTTTTTTAATCTTTCTCCTCTAGCTCTTTCAATTTTGATCATAGGGTATCTATTTTAGACCTTTCCTCACTTCTGATGTGGGCATTTATTGCTATAAATTTTCCTGTAGACACTGCTTTAAATGTGTCCCAGAGATTCTGGTACATTGTGTTTTCGTTCTCATTGGTTTTGAAGAACGTTTTTATTTCTGCCTTCATTTCATTGTTTATCCATTCATCATTCAGGAGCAAGTTGTTCAGTTTCCATGTAGTTGTGTGGTTTTGAGTGAGTTTCTTAATCCTGAATTCTGATTTGATTTTGCTGTGGTCTGAGAGACTGTTAATGATTTCTGTAATTTTGCATTTGCTGAGGAGTGATTTATTTCCAATTATGTGGTCAGTTTTAAAGTAAGTGCCATGTGTTGCTGAGAAGAATGCATACCCTGTGGATTTGGGATGGAGAGTTCTGTAGATGTCTATTAGGTCCACTTGGTCCAGATCTGCGTTCAAGTCCTAGATATCCTTGTTGATTTTCTGTCTCATTGATCTGTCTAATATTGACAGTGGAGTGTTAAAGTCTCCCACTATTATTATGTGGGAGTCTAAGTCTCTTTGTCAGTCATTAAGAACTTGCTTTATGTGTCTGGGTGCTCCTGTATTGGGTGCACAGATATTTAGAATAGTTAGCTCTTCTTGATGCATTGATCCTTTTACCATTATGTAATGCCCTTCTTTGTCTCTTTTGATCTTTGTTGGTTTAAAGTCCATCTTATCAGATACTAGGATTGCAACCCCTGCTTTTATTTGCTCTCCATTTGCTTGGTAAATCTTCTTCCATCTCTTTATTTTGAAAGTATGTGTGTCTTTGCAAGTGAGATGGGTCTCCTGAGTAAATCACACCAATGGGTCTTGACTTTCTATCCAGTTTGCCAGTTTGTGTCTTTTGATTAAGACATTTAGGCCTTTTACATTTAACGTTAATATTGTTATGCCTTAATTTGATCCTGCCATTTTGTTACTGGTTGGTGGTTTTGCTCATTAGTTGATGCAGTTTGTTCATTGCATTATTGCTCTTTAGCATTTGGTCCATTTTTGCAGTGGCTGGTACTGGTTGTTCCTTTCCATGTTTAGTGCTTCCTTCAGAAGCTCTTGTCGGACAAGTTTGGTAGTGACAAAATCTCTCAGCAAGTGCTTATCCGTAAAGGATTTCATTTCTCCTTTACTTATGAAGCTTAGTTTGGCTAGATGTGAAATTCTGGGTTGAGAGGTCTTTTCTTTAAGGATGTTGAATATTTTCCCACACTCTCTTCTGGCCTGTAGGGTTTCTGCTGAGAGATTTGCTGTGAGTCTGATGCACTTCCTTTTTTGGGTGACCTGAACTTTCTCTCTGGTCGCTCTTAGAATTTTTTCTTCATCTCAACCCTGATGAAGCTAACAATTACGTGCCTTGGGGTTGCTCTTTTTGAGGAGCATATTTGTGGTGTTCTCTGCATTTCCTGGATTTGGATGTTGGCCTGCCTTGTCAGGTTGGGGAAGTTTTCCTGGATTATATCCTGAAGAGTGTTTTCCAGCTTGGATTCATCCTCCCTGTCACATTCAGGTACACCAATCAAGTGTAGATTAGGTCTTTTCACATAATCCCATATTTCTTGGAGGCTTTGTTCATTTCCTTTCACTCTTTTTTCTCTAATCTTGCCTTCTCATTTTATTTCATTGAGTTGATCTTCAATCTCTGATATACTTTCTTCTGCTTGATCAATTCAGCTATTGATACTCATGTATGTCTCACAAAGTTCTTGTGCTGTGTTTTTCAGCTTCATCAAGTCGTTTTTGTTCTTCTCTAAGCTGGTTATTCTAGTTAGCATTTCGTCTAACCTTTTTTCAAGGTTTTTTGTTTCTTTGCGTTGGGTTAGAACATGTTCCTTTATCTCAGAGATATTTGTTATTACCCACCTTCCGAAGCCTGCTTCTGTCAATTTGTCAAACTCACCCTCCATCTCTTGCTGGTGAGGAGTTGTCCCTTGGTGGAGAGGTGTTCTGGTCTTTGATAATTTCATCCTTTTTGTGCTGGTTTCTTCCCATCTTCATGAATTTATCTACCTTTGATCTTTGAAGTTGGTGATTTGGGATGGGATCTTTGAGTGGACATCCTTTCTGTTGAAGTTGAAGCTATTGCTCCTGTATCAGGCATTTTTTTTTTTTTTTTGGTTATGCAGTTGTCAGGAAGCCACTTGATGAGGCAGTCTGCCACTTGTCTGCCTGCAGAGGTACTGCTGGGCTGCCTCAGGCTCAGCCCAGCTGCTGAGTAGTCTTCCTCTGGGTTTTGTTTACACAGGTGAGGTTAGACTTGCCTTCCCAATGGTGGGCATCCTTCTTTCTGCTGAGCTCAATCATCCCGGGTTGAGTTCAAACTGTGATGGCTGCAAAACTCTAGTGAGAGTGCTTCAGTTTGCTGGACTTCGTTGGGGTGGGACCTGCCAAGCTGTATCACCTGTTTCCCTGCTTTCAACTCTCCCTCTTTCTGGAGGATAGGTAGTTCCATCCCACAAGCATTCTCATTAGTCAAAACTTCCACCCAGGTCTGTGCTGACAACTGGCAGTGCCAGGTGGACTGGAGCTGTCGCTCAGATCTGTGTTGATAGTGCATGCTTTCCAGCATGGCAGTGTTCTCCTGTGCTATGGGTTGCAGTAGCCATGGGGGAAGCACACTATCTGGACCGGAGTGCCAAAGGAATATGGTCCCCAATCCTCTGGGCCAGTTGCACTTCCCAAGTGGGGCAGTGCCCCGCCCTGCTTCAGTTAGCCCTCTTTGGGCTACTCCCACCCTGCTTTGGTTTTTTTGGGCTATTCTGACTGTCCAACCAGTCCCATTGAAATGAACCTGGTATCTCGTTTGAGAATGTGGAGATTGCTCGCCTTCTGGGTCTCTCTCACTGGGAAATGCTCTCTGAAATTGTTCCTATTCAGCCATCTTGGCAGAAGTCCTCCAGGAGCTGTTTTTTTTTTTAATTAACAAAATAGATAGACCACTCACTAAACTAATAAAGAAGAAAAGAGAGAAAAATAAAATAGACACAATAAAAATGATAAAAGGGATATCATCACTCACCCCACAGAAATACAACCTACCATCAGCGAATACTACAAACACCTCTGTGCAAATAAACTAGAAAATCTAGAAGAAATGAATAAATTTCTGGATGCATACACCCTACTATAAACCAGGAAGAAGTTGAATCCCTGAATAGACCAATAACAAGCTCTAAAACTGAGGCAGTAATTAATATTCTAGTCTACCAACTAAAAATAAAGTCCAGGACCATACGAATTCAAAGCTGAATTCGACCAAAATTGCAAAGAGGAGCTGTTACCATTCCTTCTGAAACTATTCCAAACAACTGAAAAGGAAGGATGCCTTCCTAACTCGTTTTATGATACCAGCATCATCCTGATACCAAAACCATGAAGAGACACAACAACAAAGAAAAAACTTCAGGCCAATATCCCTGGTGAACTTTGACTCAAAAATCCTCAATAAAATACTGGCAAACCAAATCCAACAGCACGTCACAAATCTTTTCCGTCACTATCAAGTTGGCTTCATTCCTAAAATGCAAGACTGGTTCAACATATGCAAATCAATAAACATAATCCATTACATAAACAAAACCAATGACAAAAACCACATGATGATCTCAATAGATGCAGAAAAGGCCTTTGAGAAAATTCAACATCCTTCAAGGTAAAAACTTTCAATAAACTAGGTATTCATGGAACGTGTCTCAAAATAATAAAAGCTATTTATGACAAACCCACAGCCAATATCATATTGAATGGGCAAAACCTGAAAGCATTCCTTTTGGAAACCAGCACAAGACAAGGATAGCTTCTCTCACCACTCCTATTCAGTATAGCTTTGGAAGTTCTAGCCAAGGCAATCAGGCAAGAGAAAGAAATAAAGAGTATTCACATAGAAAGAGAGGAAGTCAAACTGTCTCTGTTTGCAGATAATATGATTGTATATTTAGAAAACCCCAATCGTCTCAACCCAAAAGCTTCTTAAGCTGATAAGCAACTTCAGCAAAGTATCAGGATACAAAATTGATATGCAAAACTCACAAGCATTCCTTTACACCAACAATAGGCAAACAGAGAACCAAATCATGAATGAACTCCCATTCACAATTGCCACATAAAGAATAAAATACTTAGGAATACAGCTAACAAGAAACGTGAAGGACCTCTTCAAGAACCACAAACTACTACTCAAGGAAATAAGAGAGGATACAAACAAATGAAAATCATTCAACCTTCATGGATAAGAAGAATCAATGTCATGAAAATGGCCATACTGTCCAAAGTAATTTATAGATTCAATGCTATTCCAATCAAACTACCATTGACATTTTTCACAGAACTAGAAAAACTATTTTAAATTTCATATGGATCAAAAAAGAACTCCATATTGCCAAAACAATCCTAAGCAAAATGAACAAAACTGGAGGCATCACACTACCTGACTTCAAACCATACTACAAGGCTACACACAGATCAGTAGAACAGAATTGAGACCTCAGAGATAACTCCACACTTCCACAACCATCTGATCTTTGACAAACCTGATGAAAACAAGCAATGGGGAAAGGATCTCCCGTTCAATAAATAGTGCTAGTAAAACTGGCTAGCCATATGCAGAAAACTGAAACTGGATCCCTTCCTTACATCTTATACAAAAATTAACTCAAGATGGATTGAAAACTTAAATGTAAAATCCAAAACCAGAAAAACCCTAGAAGAAAACCTAGGTAATACCAATCAGGACATAGGCATGGACAAAGACTTCATGATTAAAACAGCAAAAGCAATTGCAACAAATGCCAAAATTGACAAATGGGATTTCACTAAACTAAAGAGCTTCTGCATAGCAAAAGAAACTAGCATCAGCAAGAACAGGAAATCTACAGCACTGGAGAAAAATTTTGCAAGCTACTCATCTGACAAAAGTCTAATATCTAGAATTTACAAGGGACTTAAACATATTTACAAGAAAAAAACAAACAACCCCATCAAAAAGTGGGCAAAGAATATGAACTGGCACTTCTCAAAAGTAGACATTTACATGGTCAACAAATATAAAAAAAAAAACTCAACATCACTGATTATCAGAGAAATGCAAATAAAAACCACAATGAGATATCATCTCACACCAGTCAAAATGGTGTTTATTAAAAGTCAGGAAACAATAGATGCTGGTGAGACTGTGGAGAAATAGGAACACTTTTACACTGTTATTGGGAATGTAAATTAGTTTAATCATTGTGAAAGACTGTGTAGCAATTCCTCAAGGATCTAGAACCAGAAATACCATTTGACTCAGCAATCCCATTAATGGGTATGTACTCAAAGGAATATAAATCATTCTACTATAAAGACACATGTACACGTATGTTTATTGCAGCACTATTTACAATAGCAAAATCATGGAACCAACCCAAATTCCCATCAATGATAGACTAGATAAAGAATATGTGGTACATATACACCATGGAATACTATGCAGCCATAAAAAGGAATGGGATTATGTCCTTTGCAGGGACATGGATAAAGCTGGAAGCCATCATTCTCAGCAAACTAACACAGGAACAGAAAACCAAACACCACATGTTCTCACTCATAAGTGGGTGTTGAACAACGAGAAGACATGGACACATGGAGAAGAACATCACACACTGGTGCCTGTTGGG